>ML784443.1:678655-690352 GCA_009831015.1 Picea engelmannii
TTGGTGATCTCCAATCCAAGCTCATCCATGACAGCTTTGGGCATCAAGTTGTGTGAGGCACCGGAGTCCAACAGACAATTATGCAGCGTCTTTTCATGGATGTTTAAAGAGATATAGAATGGAGGACAACTTTCATCCCTGTCCTCTACCATTGGGCCCAGAGTTATGGTAGGTTTTTCATCATAAATGTTGAGGATATCAGCAGATTGAGATACTGACTGGGGGTCTAAAGTTCTGAGGATATCTCTTTTAAACATTTTATTCTTCATCAACTCAACAAGAGGAATTGGAATCTTAATCTTCTGTAATTCAACCTCGAAATTAAAAGAATAAGGAGCCTTATCAGAAATTTTATCAGAAATTTTTACCTGGCTTGAAGGGGCTTCTTGATCTTTCTGTTGTTCAGTAAGAGGCTGAATCTCCGGAGCTTGCTGACTGACAGAAGCAACAACCTTCTTAGGGGAGGCTGGTGCTTTCTCTTTCGAAGATTTTGCAGGCTGGTCTTCTGATGTATGGTCTATTTGTTTTACAGGAGCAGTAGTTTCTGCAGAAGAAGCTGATGCCTCTGCTTGAGCAGCCTTAGACTTAGATCGAAGGTTGTATCTGTTCTTATCTTCTGCTGTAAAGATACCATCACCGAGGAGATCACCTTCTGCTTCTTCAGTCATTAGTGATTGTTCGTAATCTTGTTGTGTGAGATAAGATGTCCCTGTCTCATCTCCAACACAATGAATGTCACCTTCCACCTCTTCTTGCTCTTCAACATGTTCTTCATCCATTACCACATTCTGAAGAGGTACTCTTATTCTCTGATCTTCATTTGAATTCCTGTCTCTTTGTAGAATCTGAGTTTGTGGATTGTTTCTTCTGTATGGAAAAGCATTTGGGTTTCTAGGGGCAAGATTACTTGGCTCTTTTGCTTTTGCTGGTGGCTAGTTTTGGACTTTTAGCTTTGACATTTATGATGTTAGAGTGTCCAACATTTTAGCCATTTTTTCCATTTGACTGTTAGAAGAAGAAGAAGAATCGACAGTAGATTTCTTCTTTTCAGCCCTCCCTTTGAGCTTCTGAGAGGCTGTGATGTTTGATTCAACTTCGAGAGCTGCATCTTGCATCAAAGCAAGGGTGGATGATCGTCTTTCTCTTAAGATAAGACAGAACTCTGCATCAAAGGCTGCGGAAAACGTGATTTTTGTTGAAGCATCACTTGGTTTGATCTCTGCAGGGATCTTACCAAACATCTTGTTGAATCTTTTAATAAAGTCAGAGACTGATTCATCATCTTTTCTCTTCAAATTTATGAATTCAGACATGTAGTACAACAAATCTCGTCTTTCTCCCCAGTACTTCAAGAATGCTGCATCCAGTTGTTCAATACCAGTGATTGAGTTTGCTGGCAATTCTTTAAACCATTTCCGGGCTTGGCCATCTAGGCTCTGGACGAAGACTCTAGTCCATACATCCTCCTCTGAGATATTTATGTTTTCAGCATAAGCGTAAAATGCCTCAATGTGTTCTTCAGCTGTGTATTCTCCTGCTCCTGTGAACTTCGACATGTATTTCTGGTAATCACCAGTTGGCATGGCAGATAGGGGGTTTGGCAAGACAAGAGGGGCATATCTGTTTGCCAAGATTTGTTCCATTCTGGTCAAAGGAGCTGGACCAGCCATGACAGTCTTGATGGTGGATGAAGATGAGGAGCTTGTAGGAGACAATGGAGGGGACAGGTAACTCGGAGGAGATGATGGAGGAGATAAATTACCTGAGTTTGAAATGAATGTCTGTCTTACTTCACTCTGAACAGCAGTCTCGGAAGTTGATGGGAAATAGGAGGCTTTATAAAACTGGCTGAGCAATGAAGCTAGGTTTTCTTCACCTTTTGAGGATAGGTCTTGGATAATTTCCTCAAGAACAGGCAGATTTGTATAAGTGTGCAGAATGCTCTTTGAAGGTTTACTAGGTGATGAATTTAAAGAAGATGGAGAGGAATTTTCTTGTGGATGCGATGAAACTTCGATCTCAAGGGCAGAATGAGTGATATTGGAAGAAAAAGATGGTTCTTCAGCCCCATCAGCTTGAGATGAGTTTTTTATTTCTTTTGAATTTTCAATTTCAGCAAAAGACTTTTCAAATATGAGAGACTGAGTATTAATCGGAATACCTGAATCACTTGCAGCTGCAGATCCGGAGGCCTGTCTGTGCAGAGATTTGCCCTTGCTGATGATTTTTTCTGGGTCAGGAACTGATGTCAACGGGCCTTCTGGGTTTGCCCTGGTGTGAGCTCTTTTGGGAGCCACTTCGTCAATGGAGTCGCCAGATAGAAGATATACAACCAAGTTATGTCCAGACTTTGTCTATCATCAAAGTTGGATCTGTGTCGTCTCCCAAAGAAGCTGAGCTTCGATCTCCTCTCCCCGACAACGGCGCCAATTTGTTATCACTCCAAGAAACCCTTTGTGGTTGTAGACCAAAGGTGCTTGGTAACTTAAGAAATAAATATTTTTGTATTTTGTAAAGGTGGATGAATGGGATAACTCAATTCAACTTATGGCATTTAGACATCAAAATGATAAACAAATAGACAGTGCTCTCCAAGATTGGTTAAACAGTAAGATAGCTTTCAGTGGGTGAAGAAAATATTGCTCATAAACCAGTGCAAAGCAGGGTCTAATAAACAACTTAAAGAGACTGATTATAATGTCATGAACCAAACAATAGGATAACATCTATTCAAGGTTTGACAACAGTATAACAGTGAAGAAGAAATATGGAAAACTGCCACCAAAATGGAAAGAAACCTGTGATCTGTATTAGCATATGAAAAGTCTAAGTACAAAGAGCATTACTGTATCCAGAATCGAACCCTAGGTTCATGTTTTGTTCTGATATTTATAAGGTTACAAAACAAACATCTGATCCTAAAAACATGGATCAGATCTGCTAAAAATAGAAAGTAAAAACTGTTTGCAAAATACAAGGAATATATCCTCAAAAAGGGGTAGATCTCTGATTTTCTCCTGTTGACTGTTGATGATGTGTAGACAGCCTTCCAAGGCTAAAATACTCTTCTTCTATTGAAGCCAAGTCAAGTTGGCTGAGGTGGCAGAATACCCTGTTTTTCAGTTCAAGTGAAATTGCCCATATACCTTTGAAATCGTTCTTTTCTTCATCATATATCAAAATGACAGCTGATCTATGTGAGATAATTCATAAGACATGTATTAGAAAAGATTCCAAATCATTTCGTATCCAAAATCTCTGACCTGTGCAAAAACTTATGCAAAATCTGGGTTGACAGGCTTTCGGTGGTTGACTGGAGCAGTTCCTGGGTAAAACATCCACCGAAAGCGCCTGTTTCGATGGTTAATGAGCTCAGTATGGCTCGCCTAAACCACTGAATGTTGCACTTTGAAAACCTTTTAAAATTGCAAAAATGACCGTTCTGAAACTTCCTTTATCGTTCATTCTTTCTGAGATGCTGTGGTCTTTATCCGAGCAGACCTTCTAATCTGTGTTGACTTTGCTGGAGAATCTGTCACATCTATTATGGTTGTGGCCAGATTTGCCAAGGTGTCTAATCCGGTTTGTTCTTCTTCTGGAGATTCTAACTTCTTTAGCCTGAGTCTTAAGACTCTTAGCTGCCTGTACAATTTCATGTTTTCCCTAATCAATTCTCTGTTTCTCCCTTTGATTGAATTGTGTTTCTCTTTGAGAATTTCATTCTCTTTGAATAGCTCAGCGACCTTCTCTGTTAGATCTATGTTTGCCTTTTTAATTACCCTCTCAAGCACTTCCATTTCATAAATTTCTCGCAAAAGCTTATTAATTTTCCTGGTCTTAATTTTCTGAGGTTTGCTAGATGAAGCTTTTGCTTTCGGTTGCTTATGTGTTTCTGAAGGCTTTGATGGAGGTGTTTTCATCTTCAGTTTGGCATCATGTTTGGTCTGCAAGATATCCTGTGATTTTTCCATCTCCTGTTCTGAATCAGAGTCACTGTAGGGTAGGTTGAGAGGGTTTTTCACTATGACAGGGTTTCTCTCTTCAAGCTTTAATTTCTTCTTGGTTTTTTCCTGCTTGTTGGGTGGGGCTGTGATAGCATCCCTGGGCATTGAAATCCCCTTTCTTCTTTTGTGACTTGACTGATCATTCTTGCTTCTGGACTTTTTTACTTTCGTTTCTGGAGGTTTCTCTGTCTGAAACTCGTTCCAGAACAAGAAGAAACTCCATTCTATTTGCTTTCTGTGAAGAGCTTCTTTGACAAGGAGAGTGATCAATCCCTGATGAGAAATTCTGCTTGAAACTTTAGTGGGCTGAGCCTTTACTTGTTTTTCCATTTTGATCAAGGTTTTATGAAAGAAAAAGGGTATGTTTAAAGGTTCCCTACCTGTGAAGTGATTTAACAATTTGAAATGATAGTATAACACTCTGTTATAATGCCCTTCATAGGTAATGTATACCAGAATTACCTTTAGAAGGGTCTGCCATTTTAGTTCCAGGTAAGACATGGGGATGTCTTTTTTCCATGTTAGGGTTTTATGGACTGGCAAGAGATAGGATCTGAACTCAACATTGGAAGGCGAAGATGTTTTGAACCAGCAAGCACCTGTCCTAGGAAAACCCGTGTATTCGACAATAGATGCCTCGTCAATTATGAACTCTTCTCTGCCTATTTTGACAACCCTGCCATCGTATGAGAGGGCGAATGCCTCAGCAATTTGTTGATGAAAGGTCGTTAATTTCTCACAGTATGAGAAAATGCCGACCTGTTTGAAGCATTTTTCAACCTTGGGATGTTCCTCAAAGTACCACATACCATCTGCCTCTGACCTTAATGCAGGACCGGATCTTGACATAACTGAATGCGAACTATATCTGAGAATATAGTCAACCAGGTATTCAGGAAACAAAGATTTTAGGAACTAAGGATATGGTCAATGGACAGACTGTGGAGTAATTTGGCAGGACAAGGGATTTATAAATGCACTAAAATACCGACCCAAAGTTAAATGACAGTAAGACAGGGAAAGCCGAAACTTGAAACTTTCGGGGCAAATGAATTTATGAAAATTTGACAGAGAAAAGCTTACAGGCTTACCTGATACCCCAATCCGCTTTACTCGACTTGAAATGCTGGTTGAATTTGGAGCTACTATGCCAGTTTGCCCGAAATGAGGGACCAAGATTTGAAAATCACGATTTGTTGAAAAGATCGCGTGTTGATAACTATCTCCAGTGATTCTCGGGCTCCTTAATGACACTTTGAGTTTTAAAATGAATGGATGACCTGTCGAAAATGGTGAATGCATTTGCCAGTGGGAAAGGAGAGAAGCTTCGTGCAACCGTATCTGACTATCACCACATGGCGCAGATTTGAAAATGATTTTTGCAGTGAATAACGCGCAGGAGTTTTGGAGCTTTCGGTTGAAACCCACGAACGAACATCAACTCCCACGACACGTGATTTTGGCGGTTTGAACTTCTCATCATTGCAGCGAAATTTGACATCTGGCTCGTGCGAAAGCACGAGCCTTATTTTTGCTCGTTCAGACCTTTTTGGTGGTTGCTTGCTTCTTGTATTGACCACTTATCCGATGAAACCAAACACTTTCGGTGGTTAATGAGCACGCTGGGGGCTCGCGAAAACCACCGAAAGCTACTGTTTTTCCAATTTATTGACCGAACCAGAACCAAGAATTTTCTCAACTAAAAACAACACAAAAGTAGCTTAAGCATGTGACCAATAGCAAGGATATCCTCTACAAAGTTCAACCGAAAGAACGGTTTTACTTTGGGAGTTAACAGGCGACATATTGGTTAGCGGAAAGTTATGAAGTCTTTACATGGGGGGAAGGTCACCGGTTCGAATCCAGTCGGATCCACAAAATTTTGAACCAACACACAAACCAAAAATGGGGTGCCACGTGGCAACCCATGACTGGGCCATGTGGCACCTTACCCTATGCCCAAAACATGCCACATGTCACATCATCATTCGCCAAACGTCTGCCAATCACAAACTGCCATGTCACCTATGCCATGTCAGTGCCACGCATGCTGCTGACATCATTCGACATGCAGGATGTTGACGTCACCCTGTGCCACATGTCACCCTTCCATTTGTGACACGTGTCACCTCCGAATTGGTCCAACCGTATTCCCAAAAAGCCAAAACTTCCTGACACGTGTCATCACCTGGAGCCGCCATGTGTCCTGTATGGACCTACCACGTATGCTGTACAGACCTGCCACGTATGCTGTAGGGACTTGCCACGTGTCTTGTATGGACTGTACGGACTGTACAGACAGGTACAATCAGCATCAAATTTTTGCCTATTTGGCTCGGCAAACAGATTGCAATATCTTCTCCATACGGACTCCGTTTGAGAAAGTAAATATACTACCGAAATTAGGAAGACGATATGGACGCAATGGCACCATTTTCGTCGCATTACGAGCACTTTGAAAATTGAGAAAAATTTTGCCCCCTGGTCCAGATTTTGATCACACCTTCCCACTGAAAGGATTTTGGACCCAGAAAATCTTATCTGTCTGCCTTCAAGCTATATCAAAATCTTTTAGACAATCACCTGAATACTTTGACATGCCGTGCACTGCAACTAGCTATGTCCTTCAACCACTACTCTCTGGCTGCTGCTGACCCACTGCTCTCTCTGTGCTTGGAAGACTGCCAACCTTCCCACTGAGAATCAAGTTCCTCTTTCGAATTCTTTTGCGTCAACAAAAATAAGCTCTCCAAGGGCTGTAAAAACTTCCTGTGACATCTTGTCACAAGCCAAGAAAACCATCAATCTTGAAAACAAATCATACAAGATTGAAAATAATGCCAACAAAAATCTTTTGTTCTTCAAACAAACTGTCGCATCTCGTACAAAGCACATGGCGTTTTCAAAATCAACTTTCAAGTCAATAAACACCATCGACTAAACACAAGTCGAACAACACGATCGACACAACATAGTCGTCATAAAATCATCAACACCAGTCGAGACTCATTGAAACATCAACCTTCCCAAACTGACAAGTCGACAAACATGATACATAATCATGTAACAAACATGAATCACTCATGATGAACCATCACTAGGTTCGCTGCTTACACATACATAAAAACAAATGCATGTATAGGACTCTTCAACTCTCCTTCCAGTACAAACATAAGTACAACGCCAAAACATATGGGTACTTAAGAGTTGAATACAAAAAAAATATAGATGGCTGCAACTTATCATGCTTCCCATAAATGCACACATAACGTTGAAAAGTGCATTTACAATAGAAAAATACAAGCGTTACTTGCTTAAGAAATCCAACCATTTCTTACCAAGCCAACTCAACGGTGACTTTTTCTGCTGAAAATCGTCCTCTTGTGAATCATCTTTACTCACATCGATGATGGAATCTCCTCTTCCATTCCTGCCAATCTCTTTATCCAACTGCTTCTTGTACTTTGGATGAGTGGTTGTATGCAACGTCCAACATTGGTCAATGAGATGACCCCTCTTCTGACAATGAGTGCAAATCTTTTGCATCCTCTTTTCACGTTGTCTTTGCTTATAAAGTTTCCTGAAATTGGCCAATCTAGAGCATTCACCTTTATCGCCTCGTTGAGGAGGTGAATCTGAAGAGTTACAAGCTCTCCTTTGAAGACCATCAACAGTGTTCTTGTCCTCATCACTTTCACAACTCTCACATTTTCATTCATCCTGAACACAAGCCTTGCATGCTGAAGGGATTGAACTTTCAACAAAAGTTCTCGAACTTTCACCTTTAAAGCCTTCTTGAGGAGGTGAACTTGAAACAAAGTTTATACTTGGAACTTTTTCCTTTGTCTCCTCGACTTTGGAATTTGCTCCACCCCTTTGTTCATATCCAAGACCACAAAACTTAGGTCTTTCTTCAACAACAATAGGCTCAATAATGCCTTGTGCATGCTTGCCCAAACCTTTACCTTCATAGCCATTTTAAACAACAACTTGGACCCTATTCCTCTTGTGTGACTCTCAAAACCACCAAAAAATTCATCTTTAGAGGAATTAGAAGATAAACTAACACTGCATACCTTATGTTCATGCATGTACTTGGTAAGGGTTTCATTTGCCTCATGGAGTTGAATATCCATCTCATGCAACCTTTGAAAAAGCTGTTCTTTCTCCTGCTTCATAGCCATCAACTGCTCTTCAAGGGCAATGTTCTTATTCCTGTCTTCATACATCTCTTTCATCAAATCTCTCATGATTATAATTTCTTCTTTAGCAAAGAATTGAGATAATGAAAATGTATGAGAACTATTAATGCTTGAAGATTCTGCCATCCTTGCAAGATATAAAACTTCAACACAAAACTTGCACGAAAACCAATAGTTAAATCTCAAGCTATCAATGGCAAACACATGAGAAAAAAAAACTTATGCTCTGATACCACTTGATATAAAAATAGAAGGCTGACTTGTTATGCTATGCAAGCACCCCTACTTCATTAAAATAAACTTTACAGGACCTTGCTTCATGTGTATAAATATGCAAGATAAACTTATGTGTTAAGTTCATGTATCTTCTTGTAAGTGTTTATGTGTGAGGATATGTTCTTTTAGATGGTTAAATATGTACTTTAAAAAAATACACAGCAACACAACTTGCAGCAAATAAACCATCAAACTCACAACAATCACAACATGATAAAGGAGTTCACCCCCCTCCGGGCTACATCTCCTTGAGCCTCCATCAATGGACTTGGCTCTCTAGGATTAATTAGTCAAAAGTTCTTTTACAAGATGCTGCTCAACTCCAATGGAAAAACAGACTGTACCATTGAGATCAGAACACATAAAAACCCCAAAAATGACTAATAGAACTCTGAAAACGGATCATGGCTCATCCGGGCATGACCTCTTCTACATGTGGCCATAAGCTTCCCTGAGATTTTCTTTGGAAATAAAACCTGTAAAAGTCCTCAAAAGCCTCTGAAACCTGTCCCAATGTGTTCAGAGCATATCAATTAGCCAAAAATGATTATTCAATCACAGAAAACAAACATAGGCTCACCAAACCATGTCCTCCATCAAAGAGGGCTTCAAGCTCCCTGGAGCTTGCTGAAAATTCAATGGTGAAAAACTTGCAGAAAAAGTCTTCAAATGGCCTTGAAAATAGCACCAATGGATCCAGCATGACCCAAAACCCCTAGCTGGGATTTTACGGCACCTCAATCGGTCAAACAATGAAGAAGATAGGCCTCCTCCATTTTCCTCCTTCAAGTTTTCTGAAACTGGCTCTACAAAACGCACCTCTGTGTGCATGAACCAAGAACATGCTCCAAAACGCGCGTTAAAACCTAGCTCCGAGCGGTTCCGAAAAATGGTCCAAACTATAGGACGATTAGGGTGCCTCCAGCCCCCAACCGCCTAGCTCTCGGGCATATGCAGTCATGTGACCGTGCGCAAATGTAGAAAAGGGGCTAACTTAACCGTTTTAAAAAAAAACAATTTTTAAAACCGCGCCAACCATAACCGTGTGCACCACATTGTAATAGATATTAATACAAAACTTTGGTTTAAATATATAAATCCCCGCGCATATTTATTAACACGCATTACAACAATTCACGGCTATTTGGTTTTAAACCCACACGCAATAACTCCACGCAAATGGTCATATGCGAGGGTCATATCACAATGTTTAGAACCGGGGGTCGGGGCTAAGCCCCGTCCCTACCCCCCCACCGATTAATACAAAAATTAAATTCAAATATATTGAAACCCGTATTCATAACAAGCATCAATGGGCGCCATATTGGTTAGCGGAAAGTTATGAAGTATTTACATGGGGGGAAGGTCACCGGTTCGAATCCGGTCGGCTCCAAAAACTTTTGAACCAACACACAAACCAAAAATGGGGTGCCACATGGCAGCCCATGACTGGGCCATGTGGCACCTTACCATATGCCCAAAACATGCCATGTGTCGCATCATCATTCGTCGAACGTCTGCCAATCACAAACCGCCATGTCACCTATGCCATGTCAGCGCCATGCATGCTGCTGACATCATCTGACACATAGGATGTTGACGTCACCCTGTGCCACATGTCACCCTTCCAGTGGTGACACGTGTCACCTCTGAATTCGTCCAACCGTACACCCAAAAAGCCAAAACTTCTTGACACGTGTCATCACCTGGAGCCGCCACGTGTCCTGTACGGAACTGCCACGTATGCTGTACAGACCTACCACGTATGCTGTACAGACCTGCCACGTGTATTGTATGGACTGTACGGACTGTACGGACAAGTACAGTCAGCATCAAATTTTTGCCTGTTTGGCTCGGCGAACAGATTGTGATATCTTCTCCATATGGACTCTGTTTGAGAAAGTAAATATACCGCTGGAATCAGGAAGATGAGACGGACGCAATGGCACCGTTTTAATCACATTCCGAACACTTTGAAAATTGAGCAAAATTTTGCCCACTGGTCCAGATTTTGATCATCACCCAACCATAGGCCAAAGCCACCCTCTGAGCACCTTAACCTTGACTGAGAATTACTCTGAAAGCAAACCCTAGGCTATATAGCCAAACAAGTTGTAGCGCATCTTCCTCCAATGATAACACACCAACAATAGTTGATAAGATAGTCCAAATCCTAACCAAGAGATAGTCCAAGCCAACACTGAAACTGGTTGTTGTAGCAGCTTCACCTACAGCTCTCCTCCACACGTGAGCACCAAACTAGGAACTGCAATGCACACCAGTTGCTCTTTGCAATTATGAGATGTGTCAAATGAGAACTGGCACCCTGTATTTATAGTGGTTCTACCAGATTTACTGGGGCTGACTTATCCTTCTAGATATGTGTCTGTTCAGTATATTATTATTATTTATGACCAACTTCTTCTCTTGGAGGATAATAGCCTAATATAAATTATCTTCTTGAGCTGACAAGACTTCTATGGTTATTAGCCAACTCATTAGGGTTTCTCTTGCTTCCCGGAGTCTTCTATTCTCGTCAGGTTCACACGTGGAGGTAAATACCTCCTGCAACTACCATAATATTAACAATTTACTATTGTGTTAACTAATTAAATTTAACACACACATAACTAAATAAGAAATGAAGACTTGTTGAAGGTGTATTCTAGGTCAAGTAGTTTGGTTAAGTCTTGTTGTCAAACGAACGGTGTCGGTCTCGTGCGATGCTGAGGATGTTGGGCGGGTGAAACCCAACCAAATATCTCAACACCGTGACATAATCCCTTCTGGGAAGTAGTTATGACAGAGGAGTATAACTCCATCATCGAGAACTAGAGTTGGGTCTTGGTTCTACTTCCATCAAATCAAAATATTGTCAGATGTCATTACTACATATTGAAAAAATTGTGATGACTACTGATCTGAAAATAGAAGGCTGACTTGTTATGCTATGCAAGCACCCCTACTTCATGAAAATAAACTTTACAGGACCTTGCTTCATGTGTATAAAAATGCAATATAAACTTATGTGTTAAGCTTTATTCTTCTTCCTTTAAATGCTTATGTGTTAGAAAATGTTCTTGTAGATGGTTAAATATGTACTTCACATAAATACACAACAACAATACTTGCAGCAAACAAACCATCAAATGCACAACAAGAACAACATGATAAAGGAGTTCACCCCCCTACGGGCTACATCTCCTTGAGCCTCC
>ML784443.1:711965-765509 GCA_009831015.1 Picea engelmannii
TTTTTTCTATTTGTTTTTAGTGTTAATTAATGTGTAAAATAAGAATGCAATTTTTACGATTAATATTCTTACATTAACAAGTTATTTGTTATGTTGTAGATTGTTAGGTGAATTTTTGTTACCATCGTCAAATATTTTACCTCGCACATATTGAGGTTTGCATGTCATTATGAAAGACATTGGAATGGATTATCAAACTATAGATGCATGTCCTAATGACCATATTATATATTATGGACAACATACTTCAAAAACAGAATGTCTGCAATGTCTTATCAGTAGATATCGAACTGATCAAGTAACAAAAATGATGCCTCGAAAGGTTCTTCATCATATTCCCATAATTCCACGTTTGCAACGATTTTTTAGGTGTGAAAGCATAGCACAATTTATGGATTACCATGCACGTAACAAAAGTGGCGATGGTGTTCTTTGAATTCCTGTCGATGGTTCTGCATTTAGGAAAATTGAGGGAAAATGGGCATATTTCAAAGATGAACCTCGTAATGTTAGGCTTTCAATGGCAGTTGGCAGTGTAAATCCATTCAGAGAGCTTAGGGATATTTACTCAGTGTGGCCTATTTTTGTTATCAACAATAATATTCCTCCTTGGATGTCAATAAAGAGGGAGAACATAATGTTGACAATGATTGTTCCAGGTATTGTTTACATTAATTTTTGAATTTAACAATTTCATTTGTTTCAATTTTTGCATAATATCTTTTGTTTATTTATTTAATTATATATATTACATGATATCATTCCTATAGTAATTATGTGTAATTTAAAACAATTAGGTAAGTACCAGGTTAAATATATGAATGTATATATCGAGCCTCTTATCTATGAGCTATTAAAGTTATGGGTTGGCGTCACAATGTATGACATATGTAAACCAATCGAGGAGAAGAAATTTAAATTCTGTGAAATACTTTTATGGACAATTCATGATGCCCCCGGACTAACACATTTTTGTGGTATGTAGAATTCTAATATTGCTCTTTAATACTATATAATTTTTTGATGATATCATGGTGCATGTTTAATTTTTAAATAATCTCATCGTATAATTGACATTAATCCATTTATTGCAGGTCTTCAAACAAAGGGTAAATTTGCATGTCTAGTTTGTGGCCCTAAGATGAAGTATCGTCATTCAAAAAGTTTAGTAAAGATGGTGTTTGATGAGTATAGGCACCTTCTTCCTAGGAACCATAGGTATCATACTACTAAAAGACATCTTTTCAATGGGAAAGAAGAGACTGGTTTAAAACCACGAAGAATGACACCTCACCTATGGAGGTTGGAATATAATAGAAATCGTCAAGGTACTCAATTTCATAATGTATCGTAGATCATGTAATGTTTTCAATGTTTATTTTAATCATTGAATTTATTTTTCCGTATTTGATAATTATTTTTGTGATTTCTTTTATGCTTCATGAAGGCCGCAATCATCATGAAGGTATTAATAATGGGCTTCCACAAGGAATGAAATGTTATCCTTCTCAATTCATGAGGATTCCCTACTATGAGGAGCTAAAAATATCTCATTTGTTTGATACAATGCATATCAGGAAGAATGAGACTAAAATGTTATGGCGAATCATAGATGGTAGGAGCGACAAAGAAAAAATTGTCAAAATTTGTACTAACATTCAGGAAGCCAATCATGCAATGTGAAGTGTGATCCGATATTCAAATAGATCAGATGGAGTACTAGACCAAAATAAACTTCCATGGTTATTAATAGAGCAACAAAGAAATTATGTGAAAGAGGTCATTCAAATAATTAAATTTCCCACGGGTTTTGCTTCAAACATAAAAAATATCTTAACGAGAAAGGTGAATTTAGTGGGGTAAAAACACATGATTGGAATACCTTCATTAAGGTAATAATTTTGGTATACATATTTATATATATTGGCCTTATACATCTTTTATTTTTTTTATTTTTTCTTGTCTACTTTGGTCGAAACAAATAACGATTCATTTTTTTGTTACGGTATATTCTACCTCTATCTCTCCCAAATGACTTTGACAACAATGTCAAACAAGTTATATATGATCTTGGAAAATACATGAGGTAAGTAGTTGTGATTTATATGCAAAATGTTCTTTCAAATTATTGTTGTACTTAATGACATGTGTTTTACTTGTAATGTAATATATTATATTATGTTATGTTGAAAGATGTTATTTTCTTGTGTCATGATCTCATGTAGATGGTTGTCATTGAAAGAAATCCATGAAGATTATATAAAGTATTGGAAGAGAGAAATTCCTCATCTAATGTGTGAAATGAAAAAGTATATACCTCCAACATTTTTCAATGCACAAGAACACTACCTCATACACCAAGCTGAGGAGATTGAAATTTGTGGACCTGCTCAGACAAGGTCAATGTGTATGGTGGAGAGGCACTTGAAATCATTGAAGGTGTTGATTAGACAAAGAGCATGTACCGAGGGTTCTATGGTGGAGGGATATATGGTATATCAGTCCATGGTGTATATTAGTCAGTATCTTCCTAAATTAGCAATGCCAACTATGCATGCAGTGGATCACATTTGGGATGTGAACTCCATCAAAAAATTTGAAGATTAGGAGCATCTGTTGGGGCAAGGTAGAATGAAAAAAATGAGAGGCAATATATTAATAATTGTGAAAATTTATATTAATAATACATTTAAAGTTTCATTTTGTGTGTATATGATCATACTCATTAATATATTAATATAATTTATTTCATAAATTATAAATATTTATAATTACCTACATATTGGATGTTATAACTAATATTTAATATTGGTGAATTATGTTTTTTTGATTCAGTTGCTCAAGAGTGGGATGCACTGCATTTATACACTGTAAATAATCTTGACTGGATGAATGTATAGATTGAAATATGTAAACAACATAATGGAGGTAGGTTATCATGGCAACGACTGTCTGAATTGGTTAGAGAAGCTTGTCGTAATGGAGATGCCAATGTTACGCAGAGGGAAATTGATTTAGCATATGGTTTGAAAGATGGACAGGTAAGAAAATTCACCCATTTAATTCAGTTATTTTATATTATATTAATGTGACTATATGTGTACTATATTTTTCAGATACTTTCGAAGTTGTATAAATATATGTTAATTTATTAATTGACAATGCATCTTTTACATATCTGACATATTGCAGTTGAAACACCACAAGTCTATGTGGTGTAATGGTCGTAAATTTTGCATCAAACAATTGGATGAAACCAGGAAAAATTATGATAGTGGGATAAATGCAGTATTCCAGGTCACTTATGTTTCCTCTAGGAGTGACAGACATCCCCGAGAATCTGAAAATAGATACTATGAGTATTTAAACGATATACTTGAGTGTGACTTTAATTCCTTCAAATTAGTTTTATTCGATGTCAAATGGTATAGGTTACGAATGCATGAACACGATGAGGAAAGAACTGTTATTCAACATGACAATGGATTTCCAATGATTAAAACAACGATGTTTGAAGGAGAACATGATCTCTATGTTTTTCCAAGCCAATGTGAAAAGGTATTTTACTCAAATTTTCCAAGTGAAAGGGATTGGTCATTTGTTGTTAGATATGATCCAAGAGGAAGGCCAATTAAGTATAATCATTTACAGGAAGAAGATGATATTGAAGATCAATAAGATGATTCGACAGATTAGATAGATTTGGAATATCATGGAGGGTTGACAGATGAAGAAGACGAAGAATATCATGATCCAGGTGTAGGAGACAATATTGAAATTCTTGATGATGATGTCGATGAAAATATGCTCGAAAATGACATTGATGACGATGATGATATCATCAATCCTTTCAACATCATTTTAGAACCGAATGATGATACAGATGTCGAGTTCGATGAAGGAGATCAAGATAGAGAATAAGGATGATTACATAGACGTAGAGGTTGGATTAGGTACGTGACTATATAATATTTTAGATTGTGTGAATTATTCTCTTAAACTAATTTACTTATAATTTCATGGTTTAATTACATGTTTTTAAGTTTTATGCGGCATTTTTATATCCTATGTTTCATGTTGTTTAATTATTATTTGAAACCTAAAAATAGTTGCCAATATACTAAAGTACGTGGTAGACTAAAAATATCATTTAGAAACACATAATTTCATGTACCTTCATTAATTTTTGTTTTTGTTGTTTCTATGCATGAATATTAATAGGACATTGCTTTCGATTATTTTCTATTTTATAGATTGGGTTTTGGGGATCAATTGAGAGTGGTGTAAGGGGGAGGGGAGGGGCTATATGAGCTTCCACCTTCACGTGGTTGGCCTTGTTCAGGAGAGAATAAATTATTCTTGAAACCAAGATAAGCTCTTTCATTTTTATACCATCATGATCATATAAGATTTCATCAATATTGTTACATATTTGAATCTTCTTAGAATTGAGATTCGTTACATAGTCCTTGAAGAAAGACAAAAGACTTATGTAGCGGATATTAATTTGGTCTTTGTGTGGGACATTTTATGCCATTAGTATGTTTTTTACAAAAATAATAGATCTTGGGGACTACACCATGGTCAAGGAATGAGGAATGAGGAATAATGTATCTGCATCATAGTTGTGATGAAAAATCTCTCTCTTTTGTTGATTGCTTAATCAACACCATAAAAATACTAGAGGTGAGCAACAATGACATGTGAATGGGGCCAATGTTGAAATGTTTTCAAACTGTATCTGTATGCATTGAAATTTGACTTGGATAGACTATCTGCATGCCTTAACGACATGGGAGGGTTTCTGGACTCAAATTTCACTCACACACCCACTTTATTCCATCATCATATCATCATGGAAAACACAAACCCTATTTTTCATATGTTTTAGTAGATATGTTAATGATTCCAAGTTTCATATTTGTATTTGACTGAAGGTCCAGATAACTTGTAAAGTATCAATTTTTAATTTCAAGTTGATAAACCAAATATGAAATGAATCCAAGCATCATTTGATATTGTCACACGAGAGACGAATGTAAATAATCTTGCGATGAATTTTCTATACTATCGACGAAAAAAAATTATCGATAGTATAGCTAATTCGTCGCAAGAATATTGTGTCTAATATGAATGGTGTTACATGGTTTGCAAGGAGTGTAAGGCTTATATAATGGTGAAATGAAGTGTATTATATAAGAAAAATCTCTATGCCAAACCTAAAAATGGATAGTACCATATCTTGTTCATAAGACAAATATTCTGTGTGTGTTTCCTTTGTGATGGCTCAAGCCCTCAGTACACATGATGCCTTACAATTAAATGTAACAATTTTACTATTGAATGATAGTGTTATGTCACCAATGGTTAAGGAAAGAACTTAACATTCTTAGGTCCTATTTGAATCTTCTTATAATCAATATTTGTTACATATTCCTTGAAAAGAGACAAAAGACTTATGTAGCGGATATTAATTTGGTCTTTGTGTGGGACGTTTTATGCCATTAGTATGTTTTGTACAAAAATAATGGATCTTGGGGACTACACCATGGTCAAGTAATGAGGAACAAGGAATAAGGAATGATGAATGAGGAACACAGAATAAGGAACAAGATGGAACAAAAATTGTACGAGGACTAGACACCGGCAACAGTGACCTGTGAATGGGGCCAACGTTGAATTTTTTTCAAACAGTTTATGTATGCACTGAAATTTGTCATGGATAGAGTATTCACATGCCTTAATGATATGGGAGGGTTTATGGACTCAAATTTGACTGACACACCCACTTTATTCCCTAATCAATTCATCATGTAAACCACAAACCCTGATTTTCTTTCAAAGTACACAATTTGGTTGATGCAAGTTTTAGGTTTTCATCAGTCTTTCTTCATTTTTCTTTCAAGTTCTACATTAATGTATATAAAATGTATATGAATCATATTTGTGATGAAAAATCCCTCTTTTTCGTTGATTTCTTAATCAACACCATAAAAATACTAGAGGCGAGCAACAGTGACATGTGAATGGGGCCAACGTTGAAATGTTTTCAAACTGTATCTGTATGCATTGAAATTCGACCTAGATAGACTATTTTCATGCCTTAACGATATGGGAGGGTTTCTGGACTCAAATTTAACTCACACACCCACTTTCTTCCATCATCATATCATCATTGAAACCATAAACCCTATTTTTCATATGTTCTAGTAAATATGTTAATGATTCCAAGTTTCATATTTGTATTTGACTGAAGGTCCAACTAGATTGCAAAGTACCAAATTTTAATTTCAAGTTGATAAACCAAATATGAAATGAAGACAAGAATCATTTGATATCGTCACAAGAGAGACAAATGTAAATACTCTTGTGAAGAATTTGTTATACTATCGACGAAAAAAGTTCGTCGATAGTATAGTTAATTCGTCGCAAGAATATTGTGTCTAATTTGAATGGTGTTACATGGTTTGCAAGGTGTGTATGGATTATATTATGGTGCAATGTAGTGTAGTCTATAATAATAATCTCTATGCCAAACCTCAAAATGGATAGTACCATATCTTATTCATAAGACAAATATTCTTTGTATGTTTCCTTTATGGTGGCTCAAGCCCTCATTACACATGATGCCTTACAATGAAATGTAACAATTTTATTATTGAATGATAGTGTTATGTCACCCATGGTTAAGGAAATAACTTAAGGTTCTTAGGTCCTATTTGAATCTTCTTAGAATTGATATCCGTTACATAGTCCTTGAAAAAAGACAAAAGACTTATGTAGTGAATATTAATTTGGTCTTTGTGTGGGACATTTTATGCCATTAGTATGTTTTGTAAAAAAATAATGGATCTTGGAGACTACACCATGGTCAAGGAATGAGGAACAAGGAAAACATAATGAGGAATGAGGAACGAGGAACATAGAACAAGGAACAAGCTGGAACGAAAATTGTATGAGGACTAGACACCGACAACAATGACCTGTGAATGGGGCCAATGTTGAAATTTTTTCAAACAGTTTATGTATGCACTGAAATTTTTCATGGATAGACTATTCGTATGCCTTAATGATATGGGAGGGTTTTTGGGCTCAAATTTTACTGATACACGCACTTTCTTCCATCATCAATTCATCATGTAAACCATAAACCCTAATTTTCTTTCAAAGTACACAATTTAGCTGATGCAAGTTTTAGGTTTTCGTTAGTCTTTCTTCATTTTTATTTCAGGTTCTACATTAATGTATATACAATGTATCTACATCATAGTTGTGATGAAAAATCCCTCTTTTTCATTGATTGCTTAATCAACACCATAAAAATACTAGAGGTGAGCAACAATGACATGTGAATGGGGCCAACGTTGAAATGTTTTCAAACTGTATCTTTATGCATTGAAATTTGACTTGGATAGACTATTCGCATGTCTTAGCGATATGGGAGGATTTCTGGACTCAAATTTCACTCACACACCCACTTTCTTCCATCATCATATCATCATGGAAACCATAAACCCTATTTTTCATATGTTCTAGCAGATATGTTAATGATTCCAAGTTTCATATTTGTATTTGACTGAAGGTCCAACTAGCTTGCAAAGTATCAAATTTTAATTTCAAGTTGATAAACCAAATATGAAATGAATCCAAACATCATTTGATATCGTCGTAAGAGAGAGGAATGTAAGTAATATTGTGACGAATTTGCTATACTATAGACGAAAAAAGTTTGTCGATAGTATAGCTAATTCATCACAAGAATATTGTGTCTAATTTAAATGGTGTTACATGGTTTGCAAGGAGCGTAGGGATTATATTATGGTGCAATGTAGTTTAGTCTATAAGAACAATCTCTATGCCAAACCTCAAAATGGATAGTACCACATCTTGTTCATAAGACAAATATTCTTTGTATGTTTCCTTTGTGGTGGCTCAAGCCCTCAGTACACATGATGCCTTACAATGAAATGTAACAATTTTACTATTGAATGATAGTGTTATGTCACCCATGGTTAAGGAAAGAAATTAAGGTTCTTAGGTCCTATTTGCATCTTCTTAGAATTGAGATTCGTTACATAGTACTTGAAAAAAGACAAAAGACTTATGTAGCGGATATTAATTTGGTCTTTGTGTGGGACATTTTATGCCATTAGTCTGTTTTTTACAAAAAAATGGATCTTGGGGACTACACCATGGTCAAGGAATGAGGAACAAGTGTTGTGCCTCTTTCATCACCTTAGTGAGAAAAATAGAGGTGCTTGCAAGCTCAGTTGGGTTTGCTGAGTAGGACAGCTGGAAGGAAAAGGGTTAGAAAAAGAAATATAAAACAACAACTAAGAATTAAACTAAGAAATGAAATAAAAACTAAATTTATAAGCATAGGGACATAGAGACAAAAATAACAATGAGACCCATGTCACCAATGATAAGGCTGATATTAGTGAAACAAAACACCATGAAGCAAGGGGACTATGAGTCCCTTCTTCCTCCAAGGGAGGGCTCTTGGACCCCCACAAGTAAGCTCTTCTTACAACAATAAAAATGAAAATGGTGAAAGAATTCTTTGTTAATCCACTCAAGGGGTGAGATGGATTGCCCAATGTAATGATGCAAGTATGCTCTTGGCAAGGATAGATTCCTCAAGAGAATAATGGCAGCATAACTTTGATTTGAATTCCTTGAAATATGAGGTGTATCCATGGCCTTTTTATGACATTCCTTTGAGCGATTTTTCAACTAGTTTGTAGTGTGTAAAGAGGCTAATTAGGGCATTTCTAGGTCTTTGACCAACCATCCTGTCAAATCCAGTCCAGATTTGAGTGTCAAATCATCTTGGGAGCTGAACCAGAAGTGGGTGGGAGGCCGACCACTCTCATAAATGCCCCATTTCTCAGGTGCACAGATTTTTGCGATAACATTCACACATCATGCGCATGTGCGTGAATCTGGTGTTCTTGTTTCGTGCATGTGCATGTGCGGCCAGTGTCGTCATAGCGCCCTTCAATTTTTCACTGCTTTGTATAGTTTTTGACCCTTTATAAATGCTTTGGTGTTAATTCAGGTCCATGCATGAATTCATAACTGTTTGATGATGTTGAATTCTTGTAACCATGTGCGGACGAAATTTCACTGATAACAGATGCCCCCTAATGGATGAGGTTAGGAGCATAAGTATAGCCAAAATCCATGAATGTTTCTTCTACTAAGAGTGTTTTTGTAAGAGAGAGCAATAGTGGGATCATCCAGAGTGATCCGTTGGAGGGAAAAAGGAACCGGTAGAACCCAACCTTCCATGAGGTGTGTAAAAAAGAAAACTGTGTACAAACGAGGTGGGCATACCCCATGCTCGTGTCATGTAACTCAAAAAAGAGGAATGAATTGTTGGTGTAGACAACTGCAACACTCTTGGGGGTGGTCGTGATAAAGGAAAAAGACAATTTTGTGGATGAACATACTCTGAATAGTAGGCAGTGACCGCGGTAATAAGTATCACGAATTCTGTGGGCATTGATGGCCCAGCCAAGTTCAGAGGTCTTCGGCAAGTAAAATAACTAACTGCAATAGTCGCAAAGTAAGACCCACCGTAACATGAGAAAGTGTTGATGTCAAATGTTATGGGGGTTAATGACAGCAGGGAGCAATTGCAGTTCTCCCTGTTCCATTTTAGATATCTCATTGGATGGGTAATGAGAATCAAGATACTGTCACCCTTCTAGAAAACTGTGTTGATGTCGAAAAAAAGGGGGACGTGACTCCCAGAAGAAAATGGCTTCATGAAATCTACTAGGTGAGGTTATGAAGTGGAGGAGGTACATGGACGAAGTCAAGATGTAGTAAGACTCAAGACTACCCTTGGTTGGAGTATATGTGAGATAAAAGTGGCTGCAACCATTCAACGAGGTCAAGTGTCAGGGGGGAAACAAGACAGGGGATAAGTTGTGCCATAGGCAGGACAAGGTGAAAAAACTTAGAGGGCAGAGGGAAGTGGCCTGTGGGGTACTCTAAATATATGGACGATGTCATCAAGGGTGGATGATAAGTAGTGCCCCAACCAAGGGTAACATGGGTGGTGTTTGGCCAAAAAGGGAAAAAGGTCACCAAAGGTGACGATGAAAAGGTAATGTAACTGTTGGAAACAAAGGCGTTTGTACAATAAATAATGAATAATTTGGGAGAAGTGTACAATTATAGAAACGGGTGCCCCAGTGTGATATGGATGGCCCAAGTAGGTCATAATTTTCTCGAAGAACTGATGGAGGGTGGGGGCCCCATGGGTGGGTTTCTGTATGAGGTAGGTGAAATGAAGGGAAATTTGCAGATGGGAAAATGGATTGTGGATGAAATGGAGGGTTCATGCTACTACGGAGGTGCAGTCCAAAAATAGAACCATGGAGAGATAATCTGGGAGTCCGTTGGGAAATTTAGCAAAATGAGGAGAAGGAGTATGTGGCTGATTTACGACATGATGTAAGACTATCAGGACTCCCATCCCTAAAGGGTTTTGAAAAATAGCATGAGTGTCAGAAGTGAAAAAGGGTGCTATGAATGGGACAACTCATGTGGGTAAGAGTGCTATCGGGTGATAGTACCAAAGATGCAAATTAAGGTGTGGGTATTGCAGAGCCGGAAATGGGGATCCTAGAGGCAAATGTTAGAGGGTGTGACTGGAAATGTAAGTGAGATTCAGAAGGAATGACTACATGCCAGTGCTGAGTATATACCTGAAGGGGTTGTGTTGATGTATGATGACCAAGTACCTGCACACATGAAAACCAAATACCTGACGTGAACAATATCTGAAGAGAATTGAATATATGAGAATGTATTTGATAAGTGTGAATATGCGCATGTGTACCTGATCAGGGTATGAAAAATGGTGTCCTAGGGGCTCAGGATGAAAAGAAGCCCAGGGATTGTCGTGATGTAGAGGATGGGATGTTGATCCTATGGCTAAAGACGGATCGAGAAATGGATGCCCGGAGCTCCCGGAATGGTGAGTGGAAGTTTGGAAAAAAGGCCTATATATAGTTGTAGGGCCCACATTGCCACCTCATTTGTACTTGCTGCTATAGTGACTAGACGAGAAGCAGCCAGAGGGGATTTGGAGATTTAGGGAGGATGAGGCATCCGATCGAGGACTAGCGAGCTTTAGGTTAGTGGTATGATCATCCTGCATAGAAGTAGGGTTTCATTTTTTGGGCAGGGGTTGTACGGAGGGTAGTACAGAGGGTTTGATGAGTGTGGGCCCCATGTGCACAAGCAATCGGGAAGTAGGCATGCACATGTGCACTCCTACCCACCGAATAGGTGCACATGGGGGCATTGGTAAGGGGGTGGAGGGCGCGCACTATGTGCGTGCCTATCAGCTGAACAGGTGCACACGTGTGCGCGCCTGTGGGTTAAACAATCGCGCCTTGGAGGCAAGGTTGATGGGTGTAAAATTTGTCTTTTTGATGTTGTTGATTATGCATGTGGCTGACTTAGGACTGTTTTATGTGGTTGCAGGTGAGCTTTGTGCATGATGTCGATTGGTTGGCGAGAGCGGGATTGGTCCCAGCTGCAAGACGTCGTGGCTATTGAGGAGCCAGGTGTACGTGCGACTTTGGTAGCCTGTGGACTGCTGAAGTTTTTTGAGTGCCCATTGATATGGGCGCAGGAGTATCTCCTGCAGTTTCTTATCCAAATGTGGAGTCCGGACCTACACTAATTCATAGTGCGGGGAGAGTAGATTGCCTTCACTACAGTGGAGGATATATATTTTTTGACTGGGCTCTCGATTCGGGGAACACTCCTACCGGTGGAGCCGGTGCTACCGAGGGATACCCCGCTAGTGACAGTTGACCAGAGATATTGTTCGGGGACAAAATTTATGTCTGACACTGTCGTGAGCATTGGGGCAATGGATGCCCTAGCACATCACTGTATAGTAGTGATGATTGTGAGAGTTTATGGGTCATTGGTGATGTAGTAGATCAATGGTGTCCAACTAATGGTGATGGAGAGAGTGTTGGTCGGTGAGCACTTTGCCTGGGGGCTTACGCTGCATGCCAGGATGGTAGGGTAGTTGGACCACTATCGGTCCACGGATATTGGAGAGTTTTCCTTCAGGTCCATCCTAGTGGCCTGGTTTTTGGAGAGGGTGTTGATGTTGCGCCCTAGGATTTTATTGGGTGCACCTGGGGCACAAGAGTTGTGACTGAGGCAATGGTCGACTGTGTTGCTTCGTCATGGTGGTGGCGAGGGTGGCCACTTCTTTACTGCTGAGGCGGTGCAAGTATGGCGACATATGCCACAGGTGATATTGTGGTACCCCTATGCCGGGGTTGTTTTTCGGGAGGATCCGGACATGGTGCTACCTCCATGGGAGGTGTTTGACCATCGAGGTATGTTGATGATGTTGATATATATATTTTTTTTGTTTTGAGATAGCATGACATATGTATATGATATAAATATTGATACTATTTGTTGCTTGTTTGTATGTGTAGATGTGGCACCTTGCGGGCGTGAGGTGGAGTTGCAGAGAGCATCGGATCGTCGGGAGCTAGAGAGACTGCTACAGGGAGAGAGATGTCATTGTGAGGATGTCGCGATGTGACTAGCTGATCGAGAGAGGGCAGCAAGGAGACACCGGTTTGATGACCCTGGTGCTGGGCCATCACATGCTCCTCCGACGGATGCCTGTAATGTCCCCCACCTCTTAGAGAGGTGATGAGGAGACTCAGTGGCCTGGGCACCCCCACTAGGTCATAGTCTCACAATGAGGGGGGGGAAATCAATAAGTTAAAAGCTATATTTTTAAGTTGACTTAAGAAAGGAAAAGGATAAAGGAGTAAAAGATATCTCAAAAGAAGAATAGAAGATTAGCCCTGGGAGTTAACCTAACTCAATAGAGAATTAGAAGGAAAAGTATAAGTAAGAGGCTGGGGTGCACCTATTACTCATTCTGGTTTTGGATTAGCATTTTCTATTGCTCTTGAGCATTCGTTTTGGGGATTTTTCTCTACAAACCCTTGTGAGAAACTCAGTGGTGAAATATCCACTCACCTTGTTCCGTAGCTTTGTCTCGGGGACGAAAGACTCCTCCACACCATTCTAAGTCTCACCCCATCTCCATCTAATTCTTCAGAAGGTATCAGGTTGTACTGTTCTTGTGTTTCCAGCAAGGGCGCACCATCATCTAGAGGGAGGTTCGATCCATCTTATCCTGAGGGCCTGGGACCATTCCGACAGTTGGGTTTCATTTGCAAGGACAAGGCCATCAGTTTGAGGTATTTTCTAGAGGGTTATCATCATTCTACATTTTTATATAGATTAGGACATCTTGGAGCCATAGGGGACATCCCGTGATTCATTAAAACTCAAATCTAGGGAGATATTCTTGAGATCTGAGTCTGAAACTTCTCCCACGGTATTCTCATAGCCTGATTTATATTCTTGGAGAGTTTCAAATCAGTTGGAGGCATCCTTCATTAGGGACGAACCAGCTAGGGTTTCAGTCATCCAGTGGGGCACACCATTCAGTGGAGGAATTCAGATCTATAGGGTTTGAGAGTGGATTTGGGAATTTGGACATCTGGGTTGTCCGTACAGTTGCCCGATCTATCATTTGGCATATTTCTCGAGATGATTGGACACTTTTGGTAGCAGGGCCGAATTATTGAGGGCTTCAGCATTCTAGCAAGGCATGGCACTTTCCAACTTGGAGGTTGAGCATTAGTACGTCTCAGATCTACTTGATTCAGTCTTCATTGTATACCCATCCTTTGGAGGCTTATTTTGTATTGTCAGGAGCATTTTGTAGCAGCTCATATCTATTGCTTGTACGACCATCTGAGGTTTATGACAGATCGTCCATCTATTGTATTGATCTTACATTGCTCATAATAAAAAGGTCATATCTTTGCTTGTGCTTCTACATCTTGAATTATTGTGATCTTCATGTGTTGATGAATCTTGTATGCACTTAATAACTCAATAAATACCTGCACATCAATAGATCAGTAGTAGTTAGTGATTCCAAGAAAGAATTTGGCTTGGGATCATTACAGTGGTATCAAAGCTTCGATCCTCCAAACCTGTGGACAGATCGGTGCATGCAGAGGAACAGGGGAATTGTTATGGGTCGGAGGAAGAAAAAAAATAGTGAAACAGGGGTAGAAATGGAAGGGTTAGGAGACGACCATGAGCCTCAGGGCTTGGCTCTCTTAGTAGCCGAATTTGGTAAGTTCCAGGAAAACATGAACCGCATAGAAAGCACATTGGTCCAACAGTTGGATGACTATCAGGAAACCAATAGAAGGGGACAGGCCGAAATCTCTGAAACCTTGAAGAAAGTTGATGAGAATCTACAGAAAATGAACGAGAACCAAACTAGGATAACTGACCTTCTGATGCAAGTAACCCATCAAGGCAAATATCCTGATACATATGGGAATAAGGAGGCTGGAGGGTCTGGTGGAACCCATGAGGAAGTCATATATAACTTGGAGAAAGCACTGAGATCCGAAGGAAGTATTGGAGGTGGCACGTTCCATGGGAAGATGGGTAGCAGGACCAATCATAGGCCATATGTGCCAGTGTTCACAGATGAACTACTAGGCTGACACTTAGGTAGAAGAGCTAACCCCAAACCATACATGCCCACATTCATAGATGAGCAAGGGCAGTATGAACAAGTTGAATATTTTGTGGAACAATTAGCTAGGAGTACCAGGGAATACTACAATTTGGATATGAAAGTTCAATGACAGATGTCCCTAGATCAGTATTGTCAACTCAAGTTCAGAAACTAGCCTAGGACAAACCACAAGGGAATATTTGAGTTTGAGTGAAGGGCAGGGAAGATAGAGATTCCATACTTTGATGGTACAGCTAAGATGACAGCACAAGCATGGGTGCAGAAGCTGGATACTTACCTGCAGCTTAACCCCATGAAAGAGATGGAGGCCATCAAGTTTGCCACTATGTACTTGGATGGAAATCCCCATGACTGGTGGTACCATGGACTCACCACACTTGGCCACAACTAGATTGTATCCTAGACAGAATTCACTCAGAGGCTCATTGATAGATTTGATCTAGGAGATCCTGAGTTACATTTCCGGGAGATCACCCAACTCAAGCAAATAGGTACAGTTGAGGCATACATTGATGAGCTCCAGAGGTTGGCAGTGATGGTGCAAGATATGTCCCCAACTAGGCTCATGATGCTCTTTACATAAGGATGGATGGAACCCTTGAAGGGTTGGGTTAAGGCATTCAAGCCTACCAGCCTACAGGAAGCCATTTGGAAGATGAGGGATCTGGGTCCAGCTGCTAAACAAAAATTCATACCCACACCACCTCTTAACAATTGTGGAAGATATCAAAGGCCTCCAATAAACCAGGGAGGATGTGACCCTAAGGGTTATGACAAGAGCTGTGGCAGAATAGATGACAACACCAGGAGGGAACTGAGAAGGAAGAAACTCTGCTTCACATGCAAGGAGCCATGGAATCCCTCACACAAGTGCATGGGATGAGGACATGTACATTACATTGAGGTCACTTTAGATGATGAATAAGACAATGAGTATGGTCAGATACAAAACATGGAGGTTGAAACATTAGAGGCAGCAGAAGAGGAGGTTCCAGAACTAGACTGTGCGGCTAGAGAGAAGGCTACGTTGGCATCTATCAGTGGGGTACCCAAGTTCAACACCTTCAGGATGAGAGGGGTCTTGCAAGGACAGAGAGTATCGGTTCTGATTGATGGAGGAGCTTCCCACAATTTCATTGATGCAACATTACTGAAGAGGAGGCACATACCTATAGTAGAGTTTGAAGGATTCAAAGTGGAGGTAGCAGGTGGTAGTACTATGCCCTATAAAAGATACATACCAGGTATGAAACTCACCTTGGGAAGGCATGAGTTAGTTCAGGATGTGTATGTGATGGATCTTCCCGATACCAACATCATCCTAGGTTGTGCTCAGAGGTATGACAAGTAACTCTCCTAGAGTGATCAAGGCCAAGAGGATGGAAGCCATCTTCATAAGGGAAGAAATTGTATTCACAATGGAATGTAAGGTCTCAACACGGGTGGATGAGAAGGGAAAGGTGCATTACACACCAGAGATCAAAAGAATCCTTGAAAAGCACTAAAAAGTGTTTGGGCCAATTCCCCCAGGTGTGCCACCAGATAGGGGGTTTGAGCACATCATTGAGCTAGAAGTAGAGGCTAAGCCTGTTATCACCACACCCTATAGGCATCCCAAGAAGTATAAAGACGAGATAGAGAAGGCCATCAAGGAGATTCTAGACATGGGACACATCAGACCAAGTTCAAGTCCATTTTCTTCGTCAATAGTATTGGTGAAGAAGAAGGATGGAATGATGAGAATGTCCATTGACTTCCAGGATTTGAATAAAAAGACGATCAAAAATAGGTACCCCATAGCTAGGATTGATGAGTTGCTAGATGAGCTGCATGGAGCTATATATTTCACAAAAATTGATCTTCACTCGAGCTACCATCAAATCAAGATGAGGGAGGAGGACATCTCAAAAATAGCCTTTAGGTGTCACTACAGCCATTACGAGATTTTGGTGATGCCCTTTGGGTTAACCAATGCCCCAGCCACATTTTAGTCTTTCATGAACCATGTGTTCAACAAACAGCTAAGGAAACACTTGTTGGTATGCTTTGATGACTTGTTCATTTACAGCAAGACCTGGGAGGAACACCTTCGACATGTGGACCAAATCCTGTCAATCATGGAAGAACTATTACTATACGCCAAGGAATCCAAGTGTGAGTTTGGAATGATAGAATAGATTTACTTGGGACACATCATAGGGGCAAAAGGGCTACAGGTACACCAAGAGAAAATAACAGCCATTAGGGAATGGCCTACTCTGAAAACACTCACAGAACTGAGGGGATTCCTGGGCCTATGCACATACTACAGGAAATTTTTCAAAGGGTTTTCTCAACTATGCACACCCTTGACTGACTTGACCAAAAAGGGGTCCTTCAAATGGAATGATGAGGCCCAAGTCACGATGGAGAAAATGAAAGAGGTCATGAGCACCTGCCCAGTTCTAGCTCTTCCTGATTTCATCATACCCTTCACTTTGGAGTGTGATGCCTCGAGGGAAGGTATAGGGGCCATGTTGATGCATAAAAGGCACCCCCTTACCTATGAAATCCGAAAACTCAGGGGTCCTGAACTACTTTATAGCATTTATGACAAAGAAATGTTGGCTATCATGCATGCACTAGCCAAATTCAGGCAATATTTGGTAGGTGCAAGGTTTGTGGTCAAATCAGACCATAACAGTCTTAAATATCTATTGGAGCAGAAGGATTTGAATGAAAGACAAGAAAAATGGGTAAGAAAAATACAGGCCTGCGACTTTGACATTGAATTCGTCAAAGGGAAGAACAATGCAATGGCCGATGCATTATCCAGAAGGCCATCCATTTTTTCCATGTCCAGTATGTCAGTTGACTGGAAGGAACACTTGATAGTGGAATATGCAAAGGATCAATTCACTTGTCAATTGTTGGATGGGAAAATAAAAGATAACAACTTCAGGGTCATAAATGACCTCATCTATTACAAAGGCCAGATCTTTTTAGTTACTGGATCAGCTCTCAAAGCTAAGATCCTACATGCATGTCATAACTCACCAGTAGAAGGGCATCAGGGCATCATTAAGACGTACAGGCAGGTGAGAGAGAGGTTTGCATGGAAAGGCCTCAAGGAATATGTGATGAAGCATGTCAAAGAATTCACTACATGCCAAGAAAACAAGGATGGGCACATGCACCCTGCAAGACTGTTGCAACCCCTACCTATTCCAGAGCACAAGTGGGAAAGTATATCCATGGATTTCATCATCGGGTTGCCTAGAGCACAGGAGAAAGATTGAATTTTCATGGTGGTATACAGGTTGACAAAGTTTGCACATTTTTTTTCCCATAGCCACAAACTTTAGTGTGGCACAAGTGGCCGAATTATTTTTCAGAGAGGTGTTCAGACTACACTGCCTACCCAAAACCATCATCAGTGACAGGGACAATAGATTCATGAAAACGTTTTGGTAGGAGTTGTTCAGATTAGTGGGTACGGCATTGACTCCTAGTACTAGCTATCACCCTCAGATGGATGGTGAGATTGAGATAGTCAACAAATGGGTGGAAGGTTACCTCATAAACTATGTAGCAGGACAACAGAAAGCATGGGTCAAATGGTTACATTTGGGAGAATATTGCTACAACACCACCCAACATATGTCCATTGGCATGTCACCCTTCAGAGCTTTATATAGCTATGATTCTTTATCATTTGTGGATATTTCATTTGGTGACAGCAGGGCTCCAATGGTATATGATTGGATACAACAGAGCCAAGACATTCTTAGGGAATTGAAGGATCATTTACAGAGGGCACAAAACCAACAAAAGGTCCAGGTAGACAAGCACAGAGTTGATCGTACCTTTGAGGTTGGCGATTTAGTCTATTTGAGGTTGCAACCATACAGGCAGGCCTCCATTAAAAGAAGCAGATTAGAGAAACTACAGCCACATTTCTTTGGACCTTACAGAGTTAGCAGGAGGATAGGGGAAGTAGCTTATGAGCTGGAGCTTCCACAGGGTAGAAAAATTCACAAGGTCTTCCATGTCTCATGCTTTAAAAAATCCCTCGGTCAACACGTCAGGCCTATTGAGGCATTACCTCCCATGGATGAGGAGGGAAAGCTTGTTTTGATTCCAGAGGAGGTGTTAGAAGTCTGAGAGAAGAGGCTCTGAAACCGAAGCATCAAGGAGTATCTGATCAGGTGGAAGGATTTACCCATTGAGGATGCCACTTGGGAGAAGGAGCACGTGGTTAGAGAAGTAGGTTTGGAATTGCTTGACGACAAGCAATTTCAGGGGAGACTGTAATGTCCCCCACCTCTTAGAGAGGTGATGAGGAGACTCAATGGCCTGGGCACCCCCACTAGGTCATAGTCTCACACTGAGGGGGGGAAAGTCAAGAAGTTAAAAGTTATATTTTTAAGGTGACTTAAGAAAGGAAAAGGATAAAGGAGTAAAAGATAAATCAACAGAAGAATAGAAGATTAACCCTGGGAGTTAACCTAACTCAACAGAGAATTAGAAGGAAAAGTATAAGTAAGAAGTTGGGGCGCACCTATTACTCATTCTGGTTTTGGATTAGCATTTGCTATTGCTCTTGAGCATTCGGTTTGGGGGTTTTGCTATACAAACCCTTGTGAGAAACTCAGTGGTGAAATATCCACTCACCTTATTCTGCAACTTTGTATCGGGGATGAAAGACTCCTCCACACCATTCTAATTCTTATCCCATATCCATATAGTGCTTCATAAGGTAGCAGGCCATATTGTTCTTGTGTTTCCAGCAAGGGCGCACCATCATCTAGAGGGAGGTTCGATCCAGCTTATCCTAAGGGCCTGGGGCCATTCCGATAGTTGGGTTTTGTTTGCAGGGACAGGACCATCAGTTTGAGGGATTTTTCAGAGGGTTATCATCATTCTACATTTGTCTTCAGATTGGGACATCTTGGAGCCATAGGGGACGTCCTGTGATTCAATAAAAATCAGATCTAGGGAGATCTGCTTGAGATCTGAGTCTGAAACTTCTCCCACAGGATTCTCATAGCCCGATCTATATTCTTGGAGAGTTTCAGAGCATTTGGAGGCCTCCTTCATCAGGGCTGAACCAGCTAGGGTTTTAGTCATCCAGTGGGGTGCACCATTCAGTGGAGGAATTCAGATCTACAGGGTTTGAGAGTGGATTTGGGAATTTGGACATCTGGGTTGTCCTTACAGTTGCCCGATATATCATTTGGCATATTTCTCAGGATGATTGGACACTTTTGGTAGTAGGGCCGAATTATTGAGGGCTTCAACATTCTAGCAGGGCGTGGCACTTTCCATATTGGAGGTTGAGCATTACTATGGCTCAGATCTACTTGATTCAATATTCATTGTATATCCAGCCTTTGGAGGCTTATTTTGTATTGTCGGGAGTATTTTGTAGCAACTCATATCTATTGCTTGTATGGCCATCTAAGGTTTATGCCAGATCGACCATCTATTGTATTGATCTTACATTGCTCATAATAAAATGGTTAGATCTTTGCTTGTGCTTCTACATCTTGAATATATTGTGATCTTCATGTGTTGATGAATCTTGTATGCACTTAATAACTCAATAAATACCTGCACATCAATAGATCAATAGTAGTTAGTGATTCCAAGAAAGAATTTGGCTTGGGATCATTACACTGCCGGAGTAGATTTTGAGGACACACGTCATCGCCTGGAGGCGGTGTTACAGGACATGCCTGAGGGCATGTGGTCTCGCATCCAGGATGAGGGTATCTTGGAGCAGTGTGTGGGGGTTCTGCCACCATGGTGGGCTGTAGTACGACGGGCAGCAATAGCTGGTGCTGCGATGACTGGATGATTACCTCCAGGGCAGGAGGGACCAGTAGGGGGTGGGCAACCACCGCCTGAGGGAGGGGGAGGCGATGAGGCTCTAGAGGCACCTTGAGGGGTGCTCTATGTATTGGTGTATTTTTTGTATATAGGCTGGTGAACCCATCTTGTACTGAGGTTCTTTACTGGCCTACGGATACATGTATTTTTGTATGTAAACATTTGGATGGCACTATGGACCTGTCGATATATACATGAGTATACATTTTTGAGATCTATGTGGTGTTTACATGTGTTTTGTTAATGTATTGATGATGTCTAATCTATATATGCTATGACAGGTTGTTGATATGTTTATGTATGTGTAGAGGTAGCTTGATGTGATATATACCAGTCTAACACAAAATTAGCTAGGTTATCTGTAATTTGATTCAATTGTCTTGGAATATGTGTAAATGTAATGGAATTAAAATGTTGAGATAACAGTCTAACCTACAGGTATTTGCGAAAGAGGCAAGGATCGCATACATGGTACACATTGTTGAGCTGGAGGACGACTACTTGAGAGTTGAGAAAGACACTAAGGTGATGAATACTATGATGCTAGGCATCAGCTAGGAGGCCAATGACGGTTGTGTATTTGGCTTGGTTGTTGGTCGCTGAACCCAAACATATGCTGCTCGAATGGAGCATTTCATGTGAGGGGGTGTAGAGAGCCCAAGCGTCCGAAGCAAGATTTTGTGTCCAACGGCTGGCATCGTCGACGTAACTGATGTGGTAGGATGGTGGAGGAAGCATTTGTCAATAGCACAAATGAGATTTTAGACGTGAGGGATGGAAAAAAGATTAAAAACACTACAAAATAAATAACCTAAAGTAGAATGACTATGTTTAAGCATAAAATTTCTTTAAATACAACCCGTTGACGGGTTCTTTGAGAGAGAGGCCTTTAGGAGAGGCTAGGATGTATGCGCCTTTGGTGAGGCAATGTTGGATAATGTATGGGCCATGCCATAGTGACTCGAATTTCCCATGGCCAAAGGTATCATGAGCGATATCGTAGGCTAGGACTAGGTTGCCTTCGTGAAACGAGAAAAGGTTGACATGGTGATCAAAGGTAGCCTTTGATCATTTCTTAGCTGCCTCATTGTTCTGTAATGAAGATCGGCGATCTTCATCTAGAGAATCTAAGTTAAGAAAATGTTTCTCCATTGGAGCAGTGTTGGGTAATAGCTCAATTGCGGTGTGTAAGGTAGGAATTTTGCACTTGATGGGAAGAGTGGCCTCAACCCCATGGACTAGATGAAATGGTGTGAAACTAGTAGCTATTTTCACAATCGTACGGTAAGCCCATAGCGTAGAAAATAACATATGATGCCAATTGGTCTTATGTTTATTAATTGTGCACTATAACATGGTCTTGAGGACCTTGTTAACTTCTTCGACCTATCTGTTAGACTGAGGGTAATATGGCGAGGCAAAATCATGAGAGAATCCTAACCGAGATGAGAGTTCAATGAAGATCTCATTCTCAAATTGTTTCCCATGATCGGAAATGAGTTGGAGTGGTACTCCAAAGTGAGATATGACATGGTTAAAGAAAAAATGCGCTGCGGTGTCAGCGGTGTTGTTGAAGGTGGGCATAGCTTCGGCCCATTTGGTGAAGTAATCGACTGTGACAACAATGTATTTGTGACTATTGTTGGAGGGGGGATTACAATTCATGAAGTCGATGCCCCATTTACAAAAAGGGCCGACAATGATGACTGGATGAAGAAGAGCAGCGGGTGCTTGGGCTTTATTGGCGTAAAGATAACATTACTCACATCGTTTCACGGCGTGAATGCAATCATGAAACAAGGTAGGCCAAAAATAACCTACTCAGATAATCTCCTGAGAAGTGGATATTCCTGAAATATGACCCCCACATGTGTCGTTGTGGCAGTCGTTCAAGAATCTATCGGCCTCGTCAATGGTCAAGCATCGACAAAGAATGGTGTCGACTCCTCGCCAGTATAAGATGTCTCCAATGAGGAGGTAGCGGGGGGCTTCATGGAGAATACGGTGATGATAATATCATGAAAGGTGGTTACTAAACTTTTGAGTTCAGAGGTAGAAGAGGAGGTCATCATACCAAGGATCATCCAAAGTGATGTAAAAGAGGTGTTCATCGGGAAATTTGGTATTGACGGGGACACTGGTGGTGTCAGAGGGGAGGGCTGTGACAAGTTCAGCGAGAACAAGGGCCTTATTGCTCTTGGGTGTTGAGAATTCAATATCATATTCCTGAAGGATAATGATCCATCGAGAAAATTTGTCATTAATTTGCCGACGACTAAGCAAGTATTGCATAGGGTTGGAATCTACGACAACCTTAGTTGTGCAAAGCATAATGTAGTGACGCAGTTTCTGGACTGCGAGGACGACTGCAAGAGCTAGTTTCTCTTCGTGTTTATACTTCAAGGGTGGCCCTGAGAAGTTTTTACTAATGTAATAAATGAAATTCTCATGATTGTCATCACCTAGCTGAACAAGAACTCCTGCTACTGACACGGCTAATGTTGATACGTAGAGGATATAGTCGCGATTGTAGTCAGGTGCACTAATTAAAGGGGCGTTGGAGAACGCTAGTTTAAGATCGTCAAATGACTGTTGGGCATGTTCATCCCAGTGAAATGGGATTTCGTGACGTAGTAAGAGAAGGAAACCGTGGGCGTGAATGGTGTAGTCTGGGACAAATCACCGCAAAAATTTAGCTTTGCCTTGCAGGCTCTGAAGTCGAAGTAAATTCCGGGGAGGTGGAATTTCGGTGATAGCTTGGACTTTGAGGGGGTCTACGGTAATATCGCTTTGGGAAATGATAAATACGAGGAGGCACCCTACGGTGACACAGAAAATGCACTTGAGAGGATTCAAGCAGATGTTGTAATGACGACACCGTTGAAAGATGATTCATAAATCATCAATATGTTGGGTGCGTTTCTTGGATCGAGTTGTGAGGTCGTCCAAGTAGGTGAGGATGATATGAGCTAGATCATGAAAGATGTATGTCATAGCCTGTTGGAATGTTGTGCCAGCATTATTTAAGCCAAAAGGCATGACACGATATGCAAAAGTACCCCAAGGGGTAGTGAATGCGGTTTTATACTGATTGGTGGGGTGAATTTGAATTTGATTATAACCAGAGAACCTGTCCATGAAGGATAGAGCCTCGTGGCCTGTGTAGTCATCGATAATTTGATCGATGAAAGGCATGGGAAAGTTGTCTTTGGGACATGCATGATTGAGATCATGAAAGTCCATGCAAACGCGGATAGTGCCCTGTTTTTTGATAACGGGTAAACGGTTGGAAACCCATGATGTATAGGCGATGGGGTAAATGAACCCGGTAGCGCGTAATTTGTCAATTTTGGCTTTGATGGCCACTGCTTTGGAAGGGTGTAACGGTCATTGTTTTTGATGAACTAGTGTAATGTCAAGCTTGGTGTCGATTCGATGTTCGATGATAGAGGGATCGAGGCCAGGCATTTTCGTATATGACTAGGCAAAAATATCTCGATATTTCTGGAAGAGGGCTTTATAGTTGGTGATTTCTTGAGGAGTGCAAGCAACTCCAATGGTGATTTACTCGACGACGCCATTTTTGATGGAAATGTTGATTTTAAGGGTCAGGGAAATGTTGGCCATGTTTCCTTCTTCAAAAGCATCAGGGGCAGGAATGGGGTTTTTGAACGAGTCGATAAGCCCTGATGGGATAAAATCCTTGGTTTCGACTGCGTAGATGGGGTGTTGGTTAGGAGGTGTGGAGGATTCTTATGGAAAGAAGAGTGCGCGGTGGTGTAGCGCATCCCAGGGGTAGTCCAGGTTGTTTAACTCTTCGAGTATTTCCTCATCACAGTGGAAGCGACAGGAATACAAGGGGTCATGAAGAGTGACATCGGTGATTGTTGTCGTGTGGCTACCCCTTGGTGATGAAGAAGAAAGGGGAACAACGCAAGGAGGTGGTGATGGTTTCCTCTACATAAACTAGATATTGAGTAATGAGGAGTACCTGTGGTAGTTGGGTGTTAAATGTCTGTAGGGGAATGAGCGAGAGAGTTGGGGGGATTGGGGGGTGAATCCTCAGATATGTCATCTAAGAACCATGGAGGAGTTGGAAGGGCCTCGAGTTTGGGAGAAATGATATGAAGAGCCTCTAGTGACGAGGTAATGTCAACTATCGACTCTACGAGTTGTTGAGGTAGGGTCAATTGGCTTTGCCTGTATTCAATGATCATAGGACACTGGTATGTATAATGATTTAATGATTCACATAGAGAGCAAGGGCGTCTCATACGTTCATTGACTGAAGTTGTGACATAAAATATGTCGGTGATTGTTGGTAAGGATGACGTAGCTGGACTGGGGTTGTTCTGGAAGCTTTGGCATACTGTGGCTAATGCCTATCGAAAGTGCAATAGTGTTGGGCAATGGTGGGTATAATGGCCATACTTTGAACATATAGTGCAAGCGAATTTGGTTCGCAACCCTTTACTACTGGAATGGGGGGTGGTAGTGGCCATACTGGCTATGGTGGCGAGTGTTGGGGGAGTTTGATTGAGTGAAATCAAATTCCGTAACTCTGGTAGAGATGGGCAGTTGTTGGTTTGGTGTCCCTCTTTCTCACACAATGTGCAAGGAGGTTGGATGCATGGAGGAAGTGGAATTGTGGGCTCCTTCTTCTTTCTCCTGCCCCCAGCTGTGGCAGGGGGGTTAGTGAGTGGGGGTGTAGAGGGTATGGTGGGAGTAAGTATGGGAATCGTCATGGGGATTCCTTCTATTTGGGGGGCAAGGGATGGTCAAGGGACGATCTTTGGTGGGTGTAAATACCAAAATGGAATTGCTAACACCATATTAGGTAGGGTAAGCGTTGTGGCTACCTAGAAATCTTCTATGCCCGATGAAGGGTAAAATAAGGGGATTTGGGTGATGGCTAGGGGAACTGTCTCCCAAACTAGGATATGTCCTTAGGGAGAGGTGAAATCGTGGACTGGTGGGGTCGACGAGTTCGTAGGAGGCTCTTGAGGGGCGAGTTTTGTGACTAGTGGGATGTCAGATATGATAGAAGCCTCCTTAGGAGGAAGCGTATCTTCTGTGTGAGGTCCGTCAGATGATACAATGCATACTTGATTGGGGGGATGAAGGAGCAGTGGTGCTCCATGGTAAGTTCCTAACAATGATGGATCTTTGAAAATTCCAGGACCCATCTCGACGAGTGGGTATGCGTCATGGCTTGTGTGGATGAGAGGGAGAATGTTATTGATGTTGGCAGATGGGTTAGGCTTGTAATGTGAGACTTGGTCAATGGTAATGATCTTCCCATTATGGGGGAAAATAATTGTCCGAAAGATGGAAGAGGCAACTACCTTCATAGCGTACATGTAGCTATGACTGAACAAGATATTATAATTGAGTGGGGCATTGATAACTTCGATGTCGATGAGAATAGTCTTTCCCCCAAGTTCGACGGGGACATTTTTGAAGAGCCCTTCAGGAGACAAGGGTTGTTCGTCATAAGCTCGTAAGGTGATGGCAGAGGGTATGAGTTCAGGAGAACCCAATTTCTTCCATACAGATTTTGACATAATGCATGTAGATGCACCTTCATCAATGATACACCGATGAACTGTGATGTTCCATATTTTTACTGGTATTTGAAAAGTGATCAAGGTGGGAAGGCGAGGTTCTTTGTTGTCGAGATCAAAGGTAATGAGTCAAGTATCTGCAGGGTCGACTACCCCCAAGGCGGAAAGTAATGATTTCCACTGAGTGGGACAAGTCTGGAGGACTTCCAAGACGGACATGGCAGCTGGGGATTGTGCTAAGTTGTCAACCAAGTTGTAATTGTGAGCAACCCTAGCCTATGGGTTGTGGACATTCCTGCGCAATGGGATGCAAGGGATGTGAAGAGGTGGCTCGGCGGTAGGGTGAGGAATCACCAACGGGGGCCCCGTTAGTGCAGGGTTTGTCTCTGGAGGAATGGGAGGAGACTTAGCGGGTGCATGATACTGACGATTACGTGTTTGTAGAAGGATTTCTTCCTCACTATTGAGGAGGATCATGCGATCTGTTGGATTGTTTGGGTTGAGGTACTGTCCCACCTGAGGTGGGGGATGTTGTGTGTCCTGTTGAGTGTTTATCACACCCTGGTGTGGGATGGGATTCTGCAACATGGTAGGGGGGGGTTGTTGCACATATTGTTGTGGTGCCTGCTAAGGGGCAAGCGGTGTTGGAGGATGGGGTAGACTACCTGAGTCTTTCAACCATTTGAAATCAGTGATTTGGGGGCAATGATGAGTGTAATGACCAAACTCACCACAAAGAGAACAAGGGAAGTTGGTTTTGATAGTATTGTTATTTTCCCTTGACGCCTATTATTATTGCCCCTCTGGGGGTTTTGATTCCCTTGGTTATGGTTGCCCCTTGTGGGTTGGTTCTACTGGGGTTGATTCCCACCTTGACAGGGTTATTGTTGTTCCTGTTTCATCCTTTTGTTTCGGCATTTTTCGACGGATGGGTCAGATTGGTTGTATTCAGCTGTTCAAAATTTTGATATTTCTAAATGGGAGAGGGTTGAACAAAATTCAACCCAGCATGAGGATGTGGGGGAGCCATGGGTTGTGGGGGGGTAGAAAAAGGAAAGTATGGATTCTGTGGTGGGAATGATCCATAAAGTACATAGGAAGGCGTAGTGCTTTCACTAGTACTATAAGATGAGGTAGAGGGGTTACTAGAACTCGTTTGAATAGGTGGATGTATGGGGGGTGTCGGCGGTGGCCCACTGATGGGTGAAGGCATAGAAACAGGGTATGGTGGTTGATAAGGGGGTGGGGGGTAATAAGAAGTGCCCCCATATGCCAGCAGGTATTGAGGTGTTCCATACATCGGTGGTGGTTGGGGTTGTGGACCATGGTGAGTGGCAGTACCAATCAGGTCGTCTGCTGAGTGAGACATCCTAGGTTTGTCTTGGCCAAATGGCACAGGTTTTGGAAGATCAGGAAGTATAGTGTATAAGTACCCAGACTATGCATAGATGAGGTCATACTATTGATCCTTACTGATGACTTCCTCTTCAGATTGAGGGAAGTTGGAAGCTACATCCTTACCAAGGAGAGAGAAAAATTATCTAAGAAGCCAGTCAAGACATTGTTGCTTGGTGGTTTCTACTTTACACAAACTACATCACCTATGCCACTCGTGAATGTGATCAGCAATATGTGTGGCTAAGGTTTGTTTGAAATTAGAAAGTAGCTCTATACCATTGTCGTGGCGGATTGGTAATTGGAAGAAGGTTAAGAATGCTTTGGCCAAGGACTCGAAAGTCGCATGGAACCCTGATTTTTCCTCTACGTACCATTTGGTCGATGGGCCAATGAGTGTGCGTTGAAATAATCGTATTCTGGTGGAATCATCCATAATGCTATTGGAAGAGAACCATAGGTGAAAGGTCATGACATGGTTGGCAGGGTCATCGCCTACCTTTCCTTCAAACTTGGGTATGTCTGAAGGTAGTTTGGTGGGCATTGTAGGCCATGTGGGGGCATGCAATATAGGATCATTGGTGAGTTTGCTTAGATCTGGTATGTTGAGGAAACTTACTTTGACCTCCACGTTTCAAGAAGAATCTATGTGAGTGATAAGTGACTTTTGTGTGTGAGTAAAAGTGTGCCAATTTTTCATGAATTAGATGTCACCTTGCTACATGTGGACTTCGCTTGGTCCTTACAAGTGTTGATTACCTAATTAACTAAGTGCCTTTGGTACAACCTTGCGTAATTCAAAATTCCCTAGGAAGCTAGCATGTGGACATGTGGGTCCGTTACTATCCCTTTAACTCCCTATTGTGATGTAATCTAAGAAAAGCTTTGAAACTATCTTAGATTGATCATGTGGCCATGTATGGGCCCGTTACAAAACCTTTAAACTTCTCTAGTGATTTGATCTAAGAAAGCAAATTTCAACACTATCCTATCTTTGTAGCATGTGGGCATGTATGGGCCCGTTAAAATATTAAGATGTGTTTGAAAAATTAAACTAAGAGGAGTCCCATGAAGGGTTGTTGTCCTCTCCTAAAGGTTTTAATGTTCTTAAGGGAGATGAAATCGTTTCACAATCTTTTTCTAATTCTCAAGATCTCTTGGATGCGCGAGAGAAGAGCATACTAAGTGATTGTTATTCAACTTCTAGTCCCAATGCAAGTTAAATGTGATTAAAAATGATTTCCAACTTATATTGTTAGTCAAAACAAGCCATCCATGTGGCGAAAATGAAAGAAAAAGAGGAAATTGATTTTAACCCCCTAAGTGCCTATGTTTTTTTGACTAACCCATTTAAATGATGAGGGGACTAAGTGTGGTGCATCTTTAAAACATTCTTGAAATCATTTTTAAGAAGGAAAATGGCCTTCCCCACATCTCAACAACTTTACAATGTGAATTTTTGCACAGATGCGTGGGTCTCAGTAGAGACAGAGGCGCACAGAGTGCATGTGCACGAACAGAGAAAAGTCAATAAGAGCATGTGCACAAAAAAGAACTGTGATTTAAGTGCATGTGTGAACGATGCACGTCTTTGGGCCTAAAAACCCACACACAAGTGACACACGGTCGAGAATGAAAAATCCGGATGGATTTCTTTCAATTCAACTTGGAATTGGATGATTGGCAGGTCGACTTAGGCCAGTTAGTGCACTTGCAAGTTAAAAAAACTAAAAGAAGAGCTAGAAAAACCCAAATGGGGTAGGAAATTGATACCTTTCCCCAGTGGAGTCACCAATCTATTGCACCTCTTTCATCACCTTAGTGACCAAAATAAAGGTTCTTGCAAGCTCAGTTGGGTTTGTTGAGCAGGACAGTTGCAAGGAAAAGGGTTAGAAAAAGAAATATAAAACAACAACTAAGAATTAAACTAAGAAATGAAATAACAACTAAATATAAGAATAGGGACATAGAGACAAAAAGAACAATGAGACCCATGTCACCAATGATAAGGCTGATATTAGTGAAAGAAAACACCGTGAAGCAAGGGGACTATGAGTCCCTTCTTCCTCCAAGGGAGGGCTCTTAGACCCCAACAAGTAAGCTCTTCTTACAACAATAAAAATGAAAATGGTGAAAGAATTCTTTGTTAATCCACTCAAGGGGTAAGATGGATTGCCCAATGCAATGATGCAAGTATGCTCTTGGCAAGGATAGAGTCCTCAAGAGAATAATGGCAGCATAACTTTGCTTTGAATTCCTTGAAATATGAAGTGTATCCATGGCCTTTTTATAGCATTCCTTTGAGATATTGTTAAAATAGTTTGTAGTGTGTAAAGAGGCTAATTAGGGAATTTCTAGGTCTTTGACCAGCCATCCAGACGAATCTAGTCTAGATTTGAGTGTCAAATAAGCTTGGGAGCTGAACCAGAAGTGGGTCGGAGGCCGACCACTCTCATAAATGCGTCATCTCTCAGGTGCACATATTTTTGCGATAACAATCGTGCATCATGTACATGTGCCTAAATTTGGCATTCCTATTTCACACATGTGCATGCGTACCCAGTGTCTTCATAGAGCCCTTCAATTTTTCACTACTTTGTATAGTTTTTGACCCTTTATAAATGCTTTGGTGTTAATTCAGGTCCATGGATGACTTCATAACTGTTTGACGATGCTAAATTCTTGTAACCATGTGCAGATGAAATTTCAATGATTACAACAAGGAGAAAGGAATGATGAATGAGGAATGAGGAACACAAAACAAGGAACAAGGAACGAAAATTGTACGAGGACTAGAGACCGACAACAGTGACCTGTGAATGGGGCCAACGTTGAAATTTTTTCAAATAGTTTATGTATGCACTAAAATTTGTCATGGATAGACTATTCACATGAGTTAACGATATGGGAGGGTTTCTGGACTCAAATTTGACTGACACACCCACTTTCTTCGATCATCAATTCATCATGTAAACCATAAACCCTAATTTTCTTTCAAAGTACACAATTTGGTTGACGCAAGTTTTAGGTTTTCATCAATCTTTCTTCATTTTTCTTTGAAGTTCTACTTTAATGTATATACAATGTATCTATGTCATATACATATTTTTCTCAAGTGCCTTTCTTATCCCCCCTTCTAGGATTAGTTAGAACACTCATTATGGCCATGTTGAATTTTTGTAATGTTACCTTGGGGATCCATGTATGGTACTTGTATATTCCCATCCCTCCTATGCCCTACATTCCAAATCCTCATTTGGTATTGATCCTTGTCCAACCGATGGGTACTACCCCTGTATCTTCCACATAGTTACAGTTTTCCCTAACCAAAGTTGGAAAGGAGTTCACAAAGGGGGTAAAGCTAAGAAGACTAGGGGCACTAATAAATATTGACAAGATATGGCCACCCAAACTACTACACCTAGAATCATACCTGCATGTGCTTTATGTGACATGATGGAGATTCATACACTTAATGGTTTATTTATTTTATTGTTCTAGTTTCTTAGACATGTATTAGCAATATTATTTCTCAAGAAGTGGTTTCCCTTCATGTATCCCCCCACATGTTCCAGCCTCATTGTTTGATACCATATATATAGCCGCATTTTTTGTAGTTTGGATGTTGAACCTTTAGAGTTATTCCTATTCTCGGGTGCCATTGGAATTCCCCTTACCAATGCCAACACCTTCAATATAAGGTTTAGTCCTATGTATGTTGGTCCCCATACTCCTCCTTGATGGGTTTCCTTGGACTAGTATGATGAGAGAGTCCTTATTTCTATCATACTTGGTAGTAGATCACATGCTCAACTCCAACTCATTATCGCTCTATTGATATTCAAATATACTCCAATGATCCAACCTCAAATGTGATTCCTTATATTTGATTGGCTTGATTCAACTATTATTAGAGCCATTGGTACGAGCCTCCATTTTACTGGGTCATTTGAGATCTTTGGAGCCCCTTTCCTATTTAGTGGGGCTTCTCAGGTTGTTTCATGTTCATCGGGGCTTCTCGGGTTTATTCCTTCCCCCTCCCCCTTGGGGTAGGGAATCAATTCCTATGTATCCATATTATTTGTAGTCATGATGCTCCTATGTTGGACCTGACCCCATTTTTCTAGGAATTTCTATGTAGGATTGTTCATATCACTATATTATACTTTGGCAGTATTTTCCATCCCCATGTTTTACTATATTGAGACCCCATTTTGTCTCATTCACTTGGCTCCCTTATGCCACACATACCATTGTATCATTTTTATGAGATTTCTTAATGAGTATGGATACGCCAACCTTGTCCCTATTGGGATCTTATACACCTATCACCTTTTGACTTTGTTGTTGATAGGCGGTACTCTATGGTTCATCTGTAGGTGGTCCTCCTTCCTTGGACACTTGTCTCCTTCCTTGGTCCTCTTTGAGCATTGCAAATAAAATTGTGATGTATTTTGGTCATACAATTTCCTCCTAACCTCACACTTCATGGGGAAGTATGTTATCACCTAAAAAATACTCAATTGTGACATTTCCACAAGTTTTTGTTTAAATATACCATTATCAACATGTTTACTATCCATTTCACCTCACTTCCCACCTCCACTAGACCTCTATAAGTCGCTAGGAAAAATCCTAATTTTGACCCATTAAAGCTAGCGCAAATAATAGCCCTAAAATGTGTGTCATCGTGTGGAAGGTACCCCCAAAAGCTACACTGACCCATAAAAATCACAATTTTGATCTTTACCAACCCAAATTTTCCAGAAAGGGAAACTAGTTATCAATGGAAATTTCTAAACTCTAGTTGATATTCCTAGCCTTGATTTTGTCATATTTAATAACTATTTTATGACCATGTCAAGGGTGTTTAACTACTAATTTTCCTATAAATAAAGGCCTGAGGTCATTCCATCCATCCATCCATCCATAGTAGGTACATGTGGCCAAAACCACACTAGATATCTTCAGGACTCCTTCCTCTTGATAGTTTTTTCTGTGTTTTGATCACTCAACCAAGGAGGGGATATATACACATCAAGGAATTCATGGATCCTCCCAAGAAGGAGGATTTGGAGCCACATATTCAAAAAGTCTACTCCCTAGGTGATATATTTGATCTTTCTATTCGTTATAGAGATATTATTTGCATTATTTCAAACTATTTGTTCATGCCTATTGTTGTAATTTCTTGGTTTTCTTTCTTGTCACATGAATATACTAGGATTTGAAGCTTTGTGAAGCATATTTAGGATATGGTTTTCATGTTCTACTTTCATTTTTGTCAGGATCTAATTCATAACCATTAGATTAGTACATTGTGTACACCATTGTTGCAATGTATACCCAACACTTGGTGATTATGCTACTTATCTTGTGAGAGGAGTTGGCTCTGTTTCCTTCTAGATGCCTTGAGGTGATGTTATCTACTGATGTTCTATTGGTTCTTGGTTTGAAGAAGAATATTCTTTCAGTTTTTTGTATGATATATGTACATTGGGGAGTTGCATTTGAGGGACAACATTGCACCATCAATGATTGTAGTTTATCTAGTCTGAGGACTTTTGCTAGAGGGGTGAGAGAAGGTGGTCTTTATGAGTTACTTGTTGATCTTGTGGAACCTATAAATTCTATTCAGCAGCTAGATTATCCGTCTATAATTGAGGAGGCATGTGCATATAAATCATGGTAGGATTCCATAGAGATAGGTCCAAAACCTATTTTGGAATTAGTGATTAATTCTAAGATTACAACCGATGTGAGTGTTATACACTATAGGGCCAAGGTTACTAAATTATATTAGATAGAGGGTGTTGACCATGATGTTAATCTTGCATAAATATTTTGTCAAAAACATGGAATTGACCTAGTTCATGTTGTTTTAGTTGCCATAGGTTTTGAGGTTCATGTCAGATATTATCATTTTCATATGTTCTTCATCACATTATGTGGGTTGTTACCTATACCATGAGATTGGTATTTTAGGATGTATGTGACTTGTGCATATTTATATCTTTATGAATTTGATAGATGTGATTCACTTGTATTGGTCGTGTATGGAGATATGATTAAATTTCAGGATGTCTTAAATAGATAATGATGTGATGTTCGTTGATTTTGGCCCACAATGTTGACTTGAGAGATGATGGAGTTAGGTAGGTGTATTATGACCCAAATTTACGCTCCTTCAAATTCACAAGTGGTTAGCACTCATTGAAGGTTTGTGATGATGTGATAAAATTCTAATCTTACAACAGATCACGACAGTCTCCTATTCCTCTTTCCTGACAGCGAATCTCCTGTGAGTTGGTACAACAAATCTTCTACGATCTGGCTAGAATGTGACCACCAGAGAAAACAATGAATGATTATTGGCATCAGTTTTTAGGGTCTATTGGTGGTAACAATAGTGATATTCACCCTCCCTTAAGCTCTGAAAGTCAGAATATGTGACAATTTGCAAGAAATTCCTTGCGAACGGTGGTAGCGATTCAATAACCAAATCCGTAGAGGCGACTTGATCTCTCATGCAATTCTGGTTAACATCAAATTCTTCAGCAGCTTAACAATAACAACGATCCTTCAATGTAGTTTGCCCCCTTCAAAACTCTTCAGCAGCTTGAAGATGTGATCTCCTCCATGCACATCGAATCAGAGTTTGACAGACGACTTCTCCACGCAGCAGATTGACGGACGACTCCTGGTGAGATAGACGGATGGCTCCTCCACACAGTAACTCAACAATCGCTAACCTGCTATGATTATTATAAGAGTGTTTGGTCACTTTGCACACAAACCTATTACTAATAAGTGGTAACAATGGAAATTTGGGTGTTAATTGGGTTTAGTTTGTGATTGTTATCTTGTACACCAATATTAATGAAAGGTAGAGATATTTAAAAAATGAGATGAAATTTGGTGAATAAAAATATTTATAAAAAAGTTTTTGCAAATACATAAATTCATTCTTTCTGTAAATCAACTAAATTTATATTGATATGCAACTTATATGACAATACATTGATCAATTTTTTTTAACCCATAATGTTTTCAATCTTCCTTCTACGTCACACTAACCATTGTAATTGACCATCTCATACAAAAGGATGTCAATATCAACAAGATAAACATAATCCATGTTCAAATTTAGCTCAAATAACAAGATAAACACCAAATTGTTCTATGAGACCCCCCTATTTGTGGGACAAGGGATCCCCTCCGCCCAATGATTTGACTCGTAAAGTATATGGAGGTATACATACCCTACCCCCCTCTATATTTGAACTTGTGAACTCTTAGGAAAACACATGTTCTTAACCATTAGACCCACTATAATATATATATATATATATATATATATATATAGATAGATAGATAGATAGATAGATAGATAGATAGATAGATAGATAGATATAGATATAGATATATATTATAAATATATAAATTAAAAAATAAATAAAAAACAAAACCTAAAACATTTTAACAAAAAAAAAGCCCATATATTGATGCATATCCCTGCAGCCGCACCCATATGTTGATCCATACCCTTGCATCCCTGCACGCCAGCCATATGTTGATGCATATGATCCCCGTGCCCATACATTGATCCATATCCCCGTAACAATATAGAGGACTGGTCATATCCCTGTGACAGCATACCGACCATAGATGGATAAAGAAGCCGCAGAGAGAGGATAAAGACTAAGGCATAGAAAAACCAGGAGAGAGAGGTCGTGAACAAAGGAGAAAGAGGGTGTGGAAAGAGGAGAAAGAGGTCGAGCTCCTTAGCCCTAGCAATGATAGAAGGAAAGGTAGATTTCCATGACCAGAAAAGCCTCTCTCTTTTCTCATATTTACTCACATTTTTCTTGTGACCCTTCTAGGATAACTTGAATGTCCCTTGAAAGGAACAATCTCTGATCTCGAGAAATAGATCTGCAGATCCCTATTTGCCCAATTAATTCTTCTTTGAGAAATCATACTTATGCTAGCTCTGATTTGCTTCTCGTTTTTGCTAAGAAAATTTGAATTCATTAAATGGTTATAGTCCTTGTGATAGTTCTGTCTTTAATAGACTTTAAAGGAGAATATTTCTGGAGGGATAGTTATAGGATTTTTTTTCATATAAATACATGTTTTCTTGGATGTCAGAGTTGAATGCAAATAGTAGTGTATCAACGGTATAGCTCATGAAATCTTATTTATCTAAAATATTCTTCATGAGTTATCATGAATGGAGCAAAGAATTGTAGTTGATTTCAACTCAATATATATATTGTCCATAAATAAGTTTTGCAAGGCAATCTTAATAGGAAAACTTGACTGGTCAATGAAGCATAATTCATCTTAATTTCGAGAGGCGTTTAAACAGGAAAAGGAATTGGTGAGAACAGTGTATAGTTGATAATTCCATAGTAACTTCATGCACTTTTGTACCTTGATTGGGTATGCCAATTAAGAAAAGCAGGCACTATTTTAATAGTCTTGACTTTTGGTACCTGGAATCAACATCAAGTACAACTCATTTAACCATATTTTGCAGTAGTTTAATGATCAGAATGATTTGTCTAATGAAAGGTAGATTACATTTTCATTAAGTATGTGTGCGCTATAATAGAGATACACCACTCACATCTACCAATAGATTTTGATGGATAGAATATACAAAACATCATATACAAAACAACACAGAAAAACAATAGATGTGTATTATTTCTATATAAGGATAAACTACGAAGTATAGAGCCTTACTTCCCTCAGCCTTGCTGAATGAATTCTCAAAGGAATGATAAAAAAAAAGAACAATGTTCCTTGCTACCTCTTCTTTCAATATTAAACTCCTAAGATTTATCTATTTCTACTTCTAAACCAATGATTTAGTGTTCAGGTTTTCTATTTATACACGATAATGTCTGTAAGTTATTAGTAAGCACCATTTCAATATTAGATAGGTTGGTTTTGTCCTGTCCTTTTTTGTCTTCCAATCAATGATCGATGGTTGATGTTGTTAAATGTTGTCGGTCACTCAATTAGTTGATCTTGGATGGATTGATCATCCATCATCTTGTTTGTCAAATATTGAAACTCTTTTTGAGTCAGTCTTTTGTAAACCATTTGCTAGCTTGAAGCAATTGTCCTTGGCTTTCTAGTTGGCATGGTTTAAAATTTTTATTCCTCCTCAACCAACAAAATATTATACCTTTCGAATGGTTTTCCTATCTTTGGAATCAATTCTGATGTGTTTGGTGAGATGATCTGATTGTCCTCTTCATCTAGTACTAATGGTTTGGACTGGGAAACAAAACAAGAAAAATCCACTGAACTTGAAACATGGGCTAGAGGCTTTCAAGATAAGAAACGAGCCCCCACATATAAGAAATCCATTTCATTCAAGATCCCAAAAATACAATGCATGATATAAATGAAATCAGATACACAATTTCACATCATAAAAGGTAATAAAGAGTGAGGGTATGCCACTTAAAGCACATTCAAGAAAAAATAAATAATTCATACCACTTAATAATTCATACACTTAATGCATATTCAAGAAAAAATAAATTGTTTCCATTTGTGCTAGACTATAATATAACATGTACGGCTTGATAACAGATTCACCTTTATGAAAGTAAACTTGGATGACAATACTAGATGCATGAAATGAGAAAAAGAATTACGTTTTGTTAGCTAATAAAACACATAAAGAGGATAAGAGAGTCACCTCTATCTATGGAGACTTGGAAGAAAAAGAGAGAGCCTTTAAGTTCCATGTCAATGGAGCAGAAAACTCTTCTAGCTTTGTTATCTCATCTAATTCAAATCCAAGTTTCAAGCCACTTTTAATAGAAGACTGCAGAAATTCCATCAATTGATCAATTTTCATCATAAGATTATTCATGTCCTGGTATTTATCATGGACTACATCCCATCCATTCTGGATATCGAGAAATAAATTAGCAGATGCCAATAACAGGGTTGTTTTGGAACACCAAGCCTCCACATTCTTCAAAACCGTTATTAGTATATCTAATTCCTTAAGAGACACTTTAATAATCTTAGACTTTTCAAGAATCTCCTGCACAGAAAACTACAAATAAACACCCTTCTAGAAAATCTAGCCAGTGGAGTTTCTCCACATAAAGTTATCCATTGTGTTATTCCTGAACTTTACCTCAACCAACCAGGGTAATAAATAACCTCAAACACATAAACTCTTAAAAGAGGTCCACATGGTTGATATGTGAAAATTCAGTCCAAGAATGGTTTGGCATTTCCCAACCATGACTCAACACTTGATATACAATCCTTGATACTGGGAAGATTTTGCAAATTTGTACGGATTTTATCGACCTTCCTGAAAAGAGGAAAAGACATAAACACACATATTCCATACAAATAAAAAATAATAAGAATGTGCATATTGCAATTAAAAGTGTCATAACAGTTTCGAAAAACAAAAAAATCCAATGCAAAAACCTGATAAGATCCTTAAATTCATAAAGGCAACCCCCTTCATGCAGAAGATTCTTAGCAATTTTTTCCCAAGAATATGCAGCTTCCACAGTTGTAAAAACTGCAATAACCAACTTTTCATTTGGAAACTACAACCTAAAAGTAAAAGCGAAATAACTTAAGCATGAGTTTGACAACCTTTGATTTACAAGAAATTGAAACATTTATACCTAAAAATTTTAGATAGGGTACTGAGTACAGAAATCAAACTTTGAAAATTCTGTTATCAATTCTTCCAGGATATTCAAAGGTAATCACTAGCCAAGAGCCTACATGGAAAAATAGAAGAAACTATAAGGCCCAAGTATCTTGAGTTTGAACAACTACTACAAAAAAATGGACCCGAATTCACTTCATTGAACTAATCAGGATAACTTTTAAAAGTTTTATGGACTCTCTAGTGCCTAGAATGGAATGCAACATCACTAATGCCATCCTAACAAAATGGGTGGAACCAACATTGGAAATATTTACCAGAAATAGATATTATTTCCAAGGTTTGTGCAATTAATTCTATTAGATAAGTCAAGTCGACCTTCCTTTCAACACTCCACTTCACTTTCCTTTGCACTTAACATAGCCCCTTACTTTTTATGTGATTTATGCTATGTGCATTAGCCTTCCCCATAGCCTTTACATCATGTCACTCTTTTTCCTTATCCTTTTGCTTGTAGATGCAAAGTGAAAAGTGCAAATATATGAACTCCCCTTCACTACATGCTTAGCTATGCATGCATAAAACTTTCTAAGGAAAAATAATAGGATTTTGGCCAAACTTGCAAAGGAGGTTTTGTTGAAGGCCTTAAACCCTATAAAATTGTATCTTAGAGAACTAAAATTGAACATAAATAAAATAAAAAAACCATTAAAGAGAACCTTCTTTATCATTGGTCCATTTAGGATTGAACCGCACATCCCCATTGGGAGTCTTTTGGTCTATAAGCTTCATCCCCTTCTAGTTCTTCCACCTCTTCAAGGAATGGAAGTTGGATGATGAATAATGTAGGAATGGATGGAGTTGCATGAAAATGTGGGATGTATGTTGCATGGATGTTGTATCAATAAGGTGAAGCCCCCATGATCCTTATGAGTATTCAAGATGTGTATGGTGGTCTCTATAATCATAAAATTTTACTATGTTAGAAACGATGACATTTGATTCAATGTTGTATAGGTCTACTAAGTGAACTATGACATTTGCATGGTATTTTTAAAATTCGGGTCATTCTGCAATACTGCACACATAGTAATCTATCAATAAATTATTTCTTTGCTTAAAACCTCTTGCTCCTTCACATAGCTAGTTTTCATCGAATTTGAATTTCTTGCATTTCATTTTCCTCTTGTATGGTTTAAAGAGTCAAGTCAAAACACCATCATTTTCACAACCACTCCTTTCAGTAACAACAACCTAAAATCAAGCACTAATTAAAATTTATCTAGAAAATTTTCTAGGGCTCTTCAAACCCATCTTAGCTTAGGTGTAGAGATTTGGAATAGGATTGTGAAAATAACTTTCCAAATCTGCTAAACAAAAATAAAGCCTTGAGTTAGGGAGTGAAATCTAGTTGCTATATCATTGACTTTGGGAATCCCTTCTAACACAAGGGTCAATCACGAAGTCACATTGGGGCCCTCAGAGTAATCAACCCTACTTTGTTGGTATTGGTGTCGAATGTCGACTGTCCCCCCTCTACTTTGGTATAGTAGGTGGTATCATAGAGGCCATAATATTTTAGACTTCCTACACAAGGTGACATCACAGGAAACGTGGTGTTGTACCTGGGATCGACGTTGGCTAGACTCACTCGGACTCCTTGGAGGGTTGTCCACTTCTCGGTGAGGTAACTTGCACCAGGGAATTAGTTCATTAAGCGGGTTATCAACGTAAATTTCCCACCCTCTAAAACTCATCCCCTTCATGCATCGATTCTACGATGTTGGACTCCATCACCAACTAGCGCTTCTTTGTGAGAAGGTTTGTTTACATGCTTGACTCCTAGATTAATTAGCGTGTGTTGTTTTTTCTCCTTAGTTGGCCTTAAGATTGAGTTTGTGTCTAATGGTATCATTTTCGGGTTAATTCCTCATTTCATCAATACAAAATATGGATACAATTAAAATAAAATGTAATAAAGAGGTAACAAATAGCTCATACCTAACTTACGTCTTATAATTCTTCAACATTGTTCTTTACACTTAGTGCAACAAACACCAAATGGAATGGTTTACACAAGGTCAATGGAGAATGTTATTCTTAACTTATTATTATCGCCATAACTAACTTATTCTTCAACTTGGATTGAACAAAACTAATATTTGTATAGTTCTAATCTTGGCTTGAACAAAACTAATATTTGTATAGTTCTACTCTTGTATTGAACAAAACTAATATTTGTATAGTTCTACTCTTGTCTTGCCTTAGACATATTTCCAACTAAAGAACCCAATATTTGCAACACACCAACTGATGGTTGGATTTCTTACTCCATAGCATTGACCCTCATCTTCAATGGGCATTTCTTATAATAATTCTAATTTGCACAAAACCAACAAACAATAACCTTACTACTATTTTTTTCTTAGATCCATATGATAAATTTATCATGTCCTTAGTGTTATCACATTAATATGTCCTTAATATGTCCAAAATCAAGAGGGATATCACATTAAATTAGGTGGTTGACCACTAATATTGGTAATTGCACCCTAGTCTAATTGTGCATCCAAAACTAAAGATATAATTTTTTTATTTAGAACTTTGAATATGATGATGGACTACTAACTAACAACACGTGCACATGCAACTGAAGGTACAACCAAACAGGTACATGTCATATATTTCTTCATTGATTGAGGAAAGCTTAGGACAAATAGAGGCCGGAAATGTGACTGCATCTAGTAGATATGATAAGCAAACAAGGACCAGAGGTGAAAAAGTCAGAATAGAATTTTGTAGATGCATGAAATGTTTTCTTGTCGAAGGAGGATCATGCTCTTATGATGATGAGAGCATAGGAGACATAGAGGTTCCACTCAGGCATAAGCATATGGTCAAATAATGGGTACCTAAGGAACTACCTCCTATAGATGTTGACTTCATTTTCAACAATAGGACATATCACATTGCACCATCCTCTCTGCATGGCTTGGGGTTATTTTCCATGGATGGAATAATTGTAAAATACAATACAGTAACTAAATTGATGGGCTATGTTGGAACTTGTTACAATTATAACGATTTGATGCGGTTGGTCTGGTACATGCGAATTATGCGGAGATATGCACTCGCCAAAAATTATATACAACTAATAAACAAGGATCAAAATAAGGGAGTGACTATCTATATTGATGGAAGGTCTAAAGCTTCCAGCAATATCATAGGGTTTATAAACATCACACGACCCAGGACAATAAACAAACAACCGAATTGCACATATGAGGGACATGAAGAGAATCAGGTAGTCTTATGCTCAATAAAAAAGATATCTCCTAGGGAAGAGTTATTATTGGATTACCATTTGAATCAAATAGAAACAGTGACTAATAGTGTGAAGGTTCTTATGCAACACCTCTTTAAGAAACCTCTACTTATTGCATTATATTTTTTTATTATCTTTAACATTGTTGTAAATATTATCTTTAACATTGTTTTTTTTTTATCATTAACAATTTTTTAAATATTTGGGGGTTCTAATTATATTATAATGTGCCAGGATGATCGTGGAAAAGGGCCAGACATAGAACATGTAAATGATTATCAATTTTCACTTTCATTTTACGTTGTTTTTATTATTTGCTTATATAATTTTACTGAAATAACATTGTTTTTGTTGAAATTATATGTAGTCCGTAGGCCATGTTGATCATGATTCCACCGATGAGTAGGGGTTTTATTCATCCACTGATCCGATGGTCTTAATAAAAAAAAGATTATTAAAACTAACAAGGAACTTGCTAGCTTCTTAGATCATCTAGATCAAAATCCCTGACGTCAAAGCAAAGATCAAGCTCCTTATGTCACAACTTAACACATATATGGTAATAACCATAATTTAAAGTGTTTTTTTTTAGTGTACTCATATGTTCAATTATGATACTTTGTTCTTTAACTTTTACATTATCTCATGAAAAAAAATAAAATTATAAAGACATTTTTTGATCCTGTTCAGCCCGGTGTTGGTAGTAGTGGCGCTACATAGACACTACAAAGTCCTGATGCGAGTGTTCATACAACTGCTAGAGTACTATTTACTTCTCCATATTCCACACCTAAGTTAGATAGAAGCCATGACACGCACCACCAAACATCCACACCTCGATCAGAGTCTAGAGATGGTGGCAGAGATGAGGATCATAGTGATGTGGTTGAGATGGTTGCATTTCCTAGAGCTAGACGTGTGACAAGCGGGGGAACCCTTTCGTGCACATTTTTGGTCGACGATAATGGACTTCCATTAAAAAAATCAAGACTCCCAGGTCGTTTTAATTCATATTTTAATTGTTTAATGTTGTCCTTCTCATACATAAATAATCTAGATTATTAACTTTAAATTAGTGATCATATCTTTTTGTGTGTAGGAAACGACCTTTTTTATATGTACTTAGAGAGAAATACCTTGTTGATTTTTTGGGCAACCTTACGCATGAGGTGGAATTGCCAGAATTCCAACCTCAAAAAGGAACTTATGGATTATCTTGAAAGCCTCTTTGGAGTAGACACGTTCAATAAAAAATAGGTCACCTCTAGAACAGGTGAATATTTAAAATATACATGGGATGTTTATAGACGAAGCTTGGCAATAAATCCTAGGTATGAGCTTCCTCCCTCAATTCCAAAGAGGGAATGGAAGGCGATCATTAATGATGCAAAAGAGAAGATTTTGAAAAAATCAGGAGAAAAAATAACTGGTACACCAAGGTAAATTACAATTTTTTTATTTCAATACCATCTTTATTTTTCTTTAGATCTAAATAAAAGTGTGGCTATATAACATACTTGAAAATTTTGATGATAGGTTTCCTGACACTTCGAAGGAAACCAAAGCAAGGATTGTGAAACATGGCCAACACAAGCTAGGCCAGGGCGGCTACTCAAGGTTATAGTCACGAATCGTAAGTACCCAAACATATTAATAATATTATTTGTATCACCTTACAACTTTAAGGTAATTGCAGCCAAAAGCATTAAAAAACCATACCCTTATGCAATGTAGGGCGATGACTTCAGAACTGAAACCATAGAGGAAGACCTCCAACTTGGTTACAAGTATGGTTATAAATTCATGGTTGATCATAGGAAAAGCATGGGGCAGACCCCAAGACCCAATTTGCAGGATAAGGTAAATAAAACTCAATCCACATTAACCTTTCATTACTTATAAAATATGTAAATGTTTGATATTGTCCATAATTTAATGTCTTACATTGTTTTAATCAGTGGAGCAACACTATCAACGAAACCATTAGTACTGGACAATAGAGTATTGATAGTGAAACATAGCTAGAAGATCATGGTTCTCCCCAGAAGCCCCATCCTAGTGAGGTGCAACCCCAAGATGTTCCTATGAATGAGGTCCACGACGGTAAAATGTCTATATATTAATCATATACTTAAAAATTTTGTACTTCTAAATTTTGATGTTTCAATGGAAGAGAATGTCATAGTTGATCCTCCTCAACCTAAATATCAGGTGAACAGTCTGATAGCCATTCCAATGGTGCCAACTAGAGGACCAGGTAAATAATTACATTGCATAGTTTTTTTTTAATATTAATGAACTACTTCAATGATATTTAAAAATTGGCCATATAAATTTAACATTTTTTATTTTTGTAGGTGATGGCGCCTCATAGCAGCATCCACGCCATGGGTACAAGACCAGACGTACTTGGCGTGAAAGGACTGAAACAACACTAGCTGCTGAAGAGCACCCAGTAAACGAAGACATGAAGATGGATGAATTACTTAAGACCTAGAAAGCACAAAAGAAGACTAAAATAAATTCATGATGTCATGTAATAATTTTATATAGATGTACATTATATAGATGAACATGTAATGATGCATTTAATGCATTGACATTATGGGTACTTTTTCATCTGATAATATACACAAGGCTATTTCTATGGCTTGTATATATCTGTGAATGTAATTTTGTTATACACTTAATGATAATTTCATCTTCTCTTATAAGACTTGGTAAATATTGATTTAATACTCCTTGATTCAAGACGTGAGAATGAAAGCAAGACCTGGTGCCTTGTGCTTGGGCTATGGAGTCTAGGCAACAAATAGAACTTGAATATGCAATATGCAAATTCCAAAATCTTGTGACATGATATATGCAACTTTGAAGGTCTTGTGGCATGTGACATGTGGCAAAGCATCTTTTTCCAAGCAATGTGCAAACTTTAAACTTGGTGCAACATGCAAAAAGAATTTTTTGGGAAGATGCAATAATAAGTTTTAAGGATTAAACATGAGGGGTTGGAAATGGCCATGTCAATCATTTTATAATTTTTTTTAGAGCATTACCCTTCTTTTCATTGTGTCTCACATGACAAAGAAACAAAATCACATTTCCATTGTCAATTTATATGTGGAGGGTTATTCAGGGTTTCAAGACTTTCTTCATATTTTCCTACTTTATTCGTCTCATGCTCATGTTAATCCATATAGAAGTCCATGATATAAACACTCATTGTTATAATGTTGACATAAATTCCAATCTTCACTTTGTCGATTAGAGGGCACAATTTTGGCAACAATTTAATGTTTTTAGTTCCATGAAATTTATTTTGTTTCTTCAACAACATTAGGGATTAAACATGAGGGGTTGGAAATGGCGATGTCAAAAATTTACTCTTTCACACATGTGCATCATCTCAATATTCATGTCTACAATATGTGGAGGGTTATTCAAGGTTTCAAGACTTTCTTCATATTTTCATACTTTATTCTTCTCATGGTCATGTTAATCCATATAGAGGTTCATGATATAAACACTCATTGTTCTAATGCTAACATAAATTCAAATCTTCACTTTGTCGATTAGAGGGCACAATAATGGCAACAATGAGAGAGTTTTGACCATATGTCGACTAATTTGTCCCTTTAAAAAAACTCCATTGATGTGCAAGGGAGCACTGTGTCTATGAGAGGTCCTCTACATATTGAAATATTGATAATTAGTTCATGAAAGTGTCCTACATATTGAAATACAAATTTGGTGGACCCAACAAACAAATTATTTACCACACCACCTTTCGCACAAAATGACACTTCCATGAACAAAGAAATATATGGGATAGTACATTGAATTCATTGAGCCAACGCAATGGACTCAACAGTTGACTAGGATGGAAATCCATGAAAGCATCCAGATACAAGCCCTATTAGGGAGCCACAATAATCCTTGAAACTCCAAATAGAATGGAGAAGGATTTGTTTTCTAGTGCCTCTCACAATGAGCCTCGCCAAACTTACAACTCATGTTTTTTGTAATATATGTTATTACATATATGTGTAGTAGAATATATATGTATGTTTTATTACACATATATGTAATAAAATATATACGTTATTACACACACACACACACACACCATAACACATCAAATATGTTATTATATCCCAACTCCATATTACAATACTTGACCCACATCCACCTGCAAAGATAACAATAGACTAGACCCTATAACAATAGAGACTTGGGACGCATTTGGATGAGAAGGAGTATGAATTAAGATCCAATTGGCCCACTTACTTAAGTCATTAGATAAATAATAACATAAAGAGAAAGCATTATTAACCCCATAAAAACTTAACAATCAAGTGCTTTTATAACATATTGTATTTGTAGATGATCCCTTGCTAAGTTGAAATCCTACAATAGGATTTGAACTTATCCTCATTTTTACTTTTTATTGCACATGTAACCAAAGTATGCCAATGCCAAGTGCCTTTGGTTGTCTTGGATGACACCATCATTTATTATCAATCCCTATGAAGCACCATCAAAGTGTAGGTTATGCCAAGTAGGTTTTGGTTTTTTCTAGTATATTGATGATGTCTTAGTGGTGCTTTTATCATTGTCATTAGAAACATTTTAGGGTGGGTTTACTAAAACTAAAGGACTTCATTTATACATGAAATAGGTTATAGTCATATAATTATGATGATACTTAGGATGATCATGATGGAAATGCCCCTCTTAAATTAAATACAATATTTTGAATGCTTGAAACTCTTAGGTGGTTGTGGTACCTTAGACAAGTTCAATTTTTATTTTCATTTATCATAACCATTCAATATTTGGTGAGGGGGATCAAAATCCTAGGATGTATTTCTTCAAGGATTTACAAGGAAAATTTATACCACAATGAATTAAGGGTTCCACTTGTGTTAGTTACGGTAGGTTTTGACTCATTCATTGCTAAATCACAATTTAATTGATTCAACTAAACAACCCTAAAAAGAACATGAATTAGGTTTGATTTCATGATATGTACATGAACATCATAAAATTTTAACATCATAAATTCATATCTCACCTTTAAATATCTCACAAATCCTTATTCAAGTAAATCATATAAATTGACTATGGGATTCTAAAAGGGAATATCATTTGGCTTCCCCTACTCACCTACTAGGAAAGTAAAGGTAAAGAAGAAGTACCCTAACATACCTTATCTTCTACTAGGTTATCACCAAAACCTTACTATGAAATAATCACCAAAACATTAACTCACATACCTTCCTTATAGATATCCTAACCTTCCTTAGTTACTGAAAGTATATATATGGTTACTTAACCTAATTTATAGTCTAATAACCCTTATTAGGTATAATGGAAGGGGGTTACCCTATTATAACCTAGTCTGAGTTTCACTTACAAGTAAGCCTCCCTCTTAACACATATATCTCTTTTTCTATCCAACATTATTTTGGCTCATTTAATTATTTTATTAGATGAGGTATCACACAAAAGTATGATGGATATATCCTTCTATTTAAATCCTTGACATTACCTCATATGTGTTATCCAAAACTCTATCCGGGACTATCATAAAACTGCATAAGTATTCCATTGTCAGTGGTGATTAAAGTGTTGATGTCTTGCAATGTTTTTATGACATCTTGTTTTCCACATCCCAAAGAAGCCAAAATGTGTTAAGGAATTCCAAAGGACCTTGTAATTAGTCCAATAGTTGCCTCCTTTCACTATTGTATGAAGGTTTGTTAACCATATTTTGTTGTGGTGTTTGCATGTATTTTGGCTTGGTTGGTTGACCACAATACATTCCTACCCTAACCACCCCAAACAATCTACCCAAATAGTGCAACATTTATATTGTTTTCTAGTTGAGAGGGTCGATTCATGCGACGATCATGGTTCCAAAGAATTGATATATATTGTATGATGAGAAACAGATTAATTTCTGAGTGTTGATGAATGAATGATAAGTTTGGTTAATGATATCATTTTTCTGCCTTGACATATAATATTAAAATTTGCTAATCTAGTAGCATTGTATTTCTTCTAAAGTTATTACATTGAGCTCGGTGCCTTATTCTCTATTTACAATAGTGACACTTCATGTGTTTCATGGAATATACTTATTGAATGGATGCAAACTTCTATTGGTTATTAACTTGTTACAATGATGCTCTATTTCATTTCTATCATAACGACCCAATTTCATTCTTAAATGTTTCATAAGTACTTGTTCATGATTCACTTCTTGCACATATGAAATTTTCTAAATGACGACTATCTTGGGAATGAATATGTACTTTTTACTTAGAAAGTTTCACCTTGAACATTATATATTGCTTCATCACTAATTATGAGTAATGGTGCATTGGTGTGTTGTGTTTAATAAAGTAAGTTTTTTCCTTTCAATCATTCATTGAGCATTTTATTCTCTTACTTTTCTTGAAGCATCAGTTTAGAGAAGTCAACCCAAGTCAAACAAAGTCCTTGTCCTCACCTGTATAGAAATGCAATGATAGGACTTAGTATTAGCCCCCTAGGAAAACCCTCCTTATGTTAAAAACCATGTCCTAGAAATGTAGAAGCAAGGGCACTAATTTCATAGAAGGTATTTAATGGAACCATATTAAAATGTATAACCCATGAGTAAATATAAAAAAATATATAAAGTCATATATAAGGCCATCAGAGTTTATTTGAACAACAAAGCAATAATTTATTTGGAAGGTTTGAGTATTTATTTTTCCTCACGTTTTTAGGACAAACAAGGCTTTGAGGCCACACAGATGTTAAATATGTAAATCTAAGTTAGAGTATTGTTTTTTGATATAATTGTGTAATTATTTTAAGAAGATAGTTAGTTAGAACAGTCGGATCAGTCAACTGACTCAACCAACCAACCAACAACTTCACTTGGATGACCTATTTAGTGTGCAATCATAACACCTTCTATAATTGGCTCAAAAATTAAATTTTGATTTTTTTTCTAAAAAAATTAAATTTTATTTATTTTTAAATAAATGATTGCCATCGCAATTGCGACAACATGTACACATATTGCGACGAACTTTCTATAAAAATTACGAAAATTGTATTGAAACTTCATCGCAATATACCCTGTGTCCGTCGTAATTGCGACGACGCCTTCATAACAAACTTTTCCATTAGCGACGAACTTGCTATACAAATTATGAAAATTGTATTGCAACTTTGTCATAATATACCCTGTGTCCATCGCAATTGCGACGACCGCTTCATAACAAACTTTTCCATTAGCGACAAACTTTCTATACAAATTACAAAAATTGTATAGCAACTTTGTCACAAGATACCCTGTGTCCATCGCACTTGCGACGACCCCTTCGTCACAAAATTTTCCATTACTTTGATAATATTTTCGAGGTTGTGATAAGCTCTCTCTATGGTCACTCTTGCAACGATTTCCCTAGTTTGTCATGATTTCGACGATTTCTTTACATAGTCGTTCTGGCGACGATATTTCTTTTTTGTCACAATATTGACAACTTCCCTATTGTCATCACACTTGCGACGTTAATCCAGGTTCGTCGCACGTGCCACGTCACATGAAGCGACATTTGTGAGACTCAAGATTCATCACAATATCCACAACATAACATCCCAAGAGCGTCGAAATAGCTGTCGCAAAATGACCCAAATTTGCTAGTGTGTAAATTGATCTAAAGGACCAAGAAGGAAACATATAGATAGGTGAGTAAGTACAAGGAAATATTATTTGCGAAAGGATTTCAAAAATTCCATGGGATTGATTATGATGAGACCTTTTCTCCAGTATAAAATATGGAGTCCATCCAGTTGGCCCTTGCCAATGCAGCAGTTAGGGGGTGGGAAGTTCACTAGATAGACATGAAGAATTCTTATTTTCATGGGTATCTCTTACAAGAGATCTACATGTAGAAACCTTAGGGGTACATACATAACTCATCTCTAGTATGATGATTGAAAAAGTCACTCTGTGGTCTCAAATAGGAACCTAGAGCATGGTATGCTAGGCTAGATTCTTATTTAATTTGTCAGAATTTTGTTACATCTAAATCATATACCAATGTTTATATGTTGAGGAATTCTGACTCTCTGTTGATATTATTTCTACATGTATATGATCATAGGTAGTTCTCCCTTAATAATTGTTGCAGTCAAAGAAATTTTGCATGACAGGTTCTCTATGACCAACATGGGTCCACTTCACTTTTTCCTTGGTATTAAGATGAACCAAGATTATTTAGGCATCACGTTGTCTCAGATTAAGTATGGCAAGGATATATTGGTTAGATTCCACATGATGGACTGCAAGTCTACAACCACACCCTTCTTGTCTAGGGTAAGGGTCGAGGATGGAAAGGATACACAATTGGTGGACAAAACCTTGTATTGATAAATAGTGGGGAGCCTCTTATATATCACCCACACATGAATAGATCTCTCATATGTAGTAGGGGAAATTTCCATGTACATGTAGGAGCTGCATGAGCTACATTGGAGAGATACCAAGCACATCCTCAGATATGTTTAGGGAACCACAACTTATGGGATTCACTATGAAACAAGTTCCACATTGGATTTCATGGGCTTCACAAATTCAAATTGGGTTTGTGATAACACATATTGCAAGTCCACCTCTAAGTATACTCTTAGTTTGGGCTCTAACCCCAATATTTGTTGGTCAAGCAAAAAGAAATTAGTGATTTCTTTATCATTTGTAGATACCAAGTACATAGGAGCAGTCAACATTACCATTTAGGAAATTTTCCTACATATTTTCCTCATTGAGCTTGGTATCTAGTTCCATCATATGACTGTCATTTGGTGTGACAATCATGTCACTCTGAATTTTTGCAAAGACCCAATGCAATGACAATGAACAAAAAACATCAAGATCCATATGCATTACATCATAGATTCGGTTCATTATGAGATCATTGATTTGAAATACTGTTTTTCCTCTAAAAAAAATATTGACATATTCACCAAGATGTTCACTAAGAAAAAATTCCACTTTTTGTGTGACCATGTTTGAGTGAAGGACACAATTGCCTAGAAGCTATCTTTTTCTTGCATTTTACTTTGAAGAGAGGGTTTCCCATGAGGTTTTCCCTCTTTCCCATTTTTTCCATTGTTCATTCACTAGATTCATTTTAAAATGGGTACCTAACATGGATTCTTTCCAGGACCCATTCTTCATTCACTCCCTAGTAGTGTTCAGGGGGGGGTTTGGAGATGTTTCACACTCACACCCACCTGGTAGCTATTTTTCCTAATTTTACTAGCCTAATTTGAGGTTGTTATTCATATATGAGAATATTCCCTCCTAGATGAGAATAATCCCTCCTAAAATAAATGTGCCACTCCTATTCAATCATCATTCAGTTATACGTCAGTTAGACTAGTGAAGTTGAGTCATGCATGGAAACCTTGGTGTTATCACCAAGTGTCACATGCTCACATTTGGATCATCACCAATGAAGTTGCAGTTACCTTGGGATCATCACCAAGAAGGAACTACCCATGTGCATACATTAGATTCTCTCCACTTCACTTGTATTCACTAGTTAATTGATGACTTCATGGATGGTTAACTAGGACTAGATGACATTTCACTCCAGTTTCTATCAGTGAGTGTCCATATATCTCTAGATCACTACTCTGGCACATTACTTTATCCATGTAGAGTATATAATTTTTATTATTCCATTATCAAATTGAATCAATACAATTCATTATCCTCTCTCTCTCTCTCTGTGTGGCAAGGTTTGTGTGAATTTATAATATCTAGGTTCTCTGTGCAGGTTTCAAAAAAAATTCATAGAAAGAATCTATTTTTAGATAGATGGAAAATGAAAAATATGGATGGGTTGATCCATCTACCCAAGTGAGTTTATTCCTACAAGCCATTTCTAGGGAATGAAAGGTAAATTCAATGAACTGAATGTTATGTGTACCAAATTCTTAAAATATCATAATAGAATATAAGTACACACCATGTACACTTATGTGAGCATGGAGAAAAACTCCAATATATATAAGAGAGATAAGTTACATAATAACTGCTTAGAGAATAAGAGAACCACTTCCAAATAACCAAATACATTCATACATCACAATTCACTTATCCTCAATAATGAATACATTATCTTTATATATACCTATTCACATATACACATGAGGCCCATTTTCTATTAGGATGACCCTATTACATATATATTTACACATTACATATACATTTATCCCCATATATTATCCCCCTTGGGATCATATCATATACATTTAGCCTTATATATTCCCCCCTTGGGTCATAACATAATACCTTCCTTCAAAAAGCTTTGTCCTCAAAGATTTGCAATTACATGATTCACATGTGATGAAACCAAGTAGTATGACTTTTTTATGTTCCTTTTTTCTTCTTTCCATTGATGATGATCTATCCATCCAAAATCAATTATTTTCGGTCGTAATCCTTCTTGGCTAATTGTTGCATCATTTTATTTCCCTTGATTCCATATATTGTTGTTGAAGCTTCTCCAATTTGTAGTAGATTTTGGTCTATGATAATATCTTATTGAATAATGGTTTTTAGATTCCTTTCTCCATGAATATTGATATGTATTCCATCTTCTTCCTTGATAATGTTGATATCAACCTTCTTTTCTTCCTTGAAATATTTCCTGGTAATGAGGGTGTCAATATGGTTTCACATTTGATGATTTTCCTTCACTCTACACATACATTTCATCTATCTTCTTTTAAGAGACAATGAAATCCTATATCCTCTTTACTTGGTCTTTCATTACTTTATCCTTGGAGATAATACCATCATATTTGGCATGTACATCCTCTAGATGAAGTTCAAATTCTTCAAGTATATTTTAGTGACCTTCTTGAATATTGTCTTCTTTCTCCTTTTGAAGCTGCAATGTCACCCCATTTATCAAATTCTGATGTCAGTCCTCAATTATGGATTTCATTTCTAATTTTGCCTCATCAGTATTTTGTGATTTCTCAACCTTCTTGCAAATTTCCCCTTCAAGTCTTTTGGTATATTCTTCATCTAATATCCTTTCTTTTTCTTGATTTTTGAAAATCATTATTTTCTTATTTCAATCTCTTAACCTCATCCAACAGTTTTTTATTATGGTTTCATAATATACATATTTCTTCATCTTTCTTTTTCAATTATTCCCTTGCTTCATCCTTTTCCCACTTCCCTTTATTACTCATTCCCTGATTTAATTTTTGAAATTCTTTAACAAGTGCTTCATTAAGGTATCATATCTTAGATAGCTCATCACTCTTCTTCTTGATCTCTTATTTTGATTCTTTTAACTCCTCTTTAATTTTATATATATCCTCCCTGTTTGTATCCTTGATCCATTTATTTGAGAGGGTTTTTTCAAAAATTTCCCATGTGGGGGAGAATCTAGTACCTTCATAAAGGCTATCCCACCACTTGAAAGCTTCACTATAAAACCTAAGACTTTCCCAAAAAGGAGTCTTAAAATATCATTTTTCCATCCTCAACCATTCCATGGTATTGATTTCATCTTTATCTTCATCTCTTGTAAATATAGGTATTTTCATTGATTCTTAAGTGAGGTCTAACCATAATACTCGACTTAAAACATAAATATATTGAAAATCATATCCAAAATGGTTACCATTATGTTTCCAAAATATTATCCTATTTTTCCTCTTTCCAGTGGCTTTTGAATCAACTCAATCATAAATCCCAATCAAAAGTTATGATAATTTTAAGTGAACATACTTTTGAAACCCTAATTTGGACTCTATTCTTCTAGCCAACCTTCCTTTTGATGTATTTCTGCAATTTCATCCCCCATGAGTTTAAAATTTTGGCCTATAATAGTATGATATGTATTCTCTGCAATGCCACAAGTCTGACCAAAATTTATGTGCCAAGTGAAAGTTATGGTAACTTTCCCAAACATTGCTTATTTTTTTCTTTTTTTGGAGAGCGAACATGTACAAAATGTCATGTGTCCAATATTTAATACATGATTTTGAAATT
>ML784443.1:780176-796969 GCA_009831015.1 Picea engelmannii
CTATATGTATATTGTATTGTAAACAATGTAACACAAGTGTATCAATATAATATATGCTGGTTTTCCCAGTTTGGGTTTCCAGGTGAAAAATCTCTGTGTAATGTTTGTATTTGCCATTGTATCTTTTCTGTTCTTTTCTGAATATCAGTTTGCAGTAGATACTGTACAAGGTTAGAATTTACAGTTTGTGTAATTAATTGATTTTAAATTTATTTGGCTACTACACATGGTATCAAAGCGCCTCGTTCACAATCTGGAGCCTTAAGGGCCAAATTCCCAGCTCCAACTCCAGCTCTGCCTAACCTGCAAACCAAAAGAAATATTATTTTGATTATATATAAACAAATCTAAATATATATAAACAATACGAATTGAAAATGTAAAAACAAATTTACCAAAGTAAAACAAGTGAAATATGAATACAACTAGGGTTGTCACATTCAAGTAATGATATTTGAAAAGGAAATTTCTAGGGAGATAAATGCAATATAATATGTATTGAATAAAATGTGGTTATGATGCTGGATAATTCAGTTTACAAAGTACATGTATACTATAGGTATTTTTAATGCTAGCAGTCATAGAAAGTTTCTTCTAAAGCAAATAGAATATCAGAATAAACTGTGCCTTCAAATTGTTGATAGCAATACTAGAGAAAGAATTTGACAGGGATGATAGCATAATCATAATTTCCCCCCCAAAAAAAGAGAATTGTCATTACCATTAGTAGAACAAAGGCAAATTGTCAAGCCTGTTCTCAACGCTTAAACGAAGGTAGTAACATATACACTAAAAACTTTTTTTGTCATTCTTTGAGATCAGATAGAAATTTTAATAATATCCAAATCCTGAGGTAACCAAAAATGGTTAATGGGAATGAAAAGCAAATAAGCAATGTAATGCGCAACCAATGATGGAACACTTGACACATATCCAAAGAAATATATATCGAAGCTATGTATAATCATAAAACAATGAGAGAAAAGAAGAGAGAAGATCACACCAAACTATTTTATTACAATAGAAGACCGCAAAAAAAAAAAAAAAACTGCCTACTATTGACTTTTACACTGTAAATGGAAAAGGATATACAAAAAATGAACATAACAAAGAGACACACTTTTATATTGTAGTACCAATTCTCACCTTTGGTACCAAGAAAACTCCACCGCCATACAAGAACGGTCCAAACCATTCATAAGAATCCATGATTACAGCATTGTAGTTGAAGCGTGAAATGCCAAGCTGGCCCAATGTCATTCTTGTCCGGTGTCCAGGAACAAGCTGTTTCATGTCGCCTTTAGCTCCAATTTGTAGTTCCTCAAGTGAATATAATATGTCTTCACCATCAGTATGTTGACTACGCAGTTTGTTCTCCTTAGCAATGGTCTCTAACAAGCCTTGAACATGTAATTTGTTGTATGTGAGAGAGGTAGAATCAAAAGACGTTGCAACTGAATGCAATGCACTTGAATTTTCTTTCACTGCAGCTATTATAAAAGGATGATAACTTGATATAGAAGTAGGTTGTTGCGGTATGGCATGAACACTGACTTTCCATCCAAACCTAAACTTGGAGAACAACAGTTCTATCACATGTGTCTGGACTAAGCTGATGCATATGTATTTTCCTCCATTTCTAAGTACTCTCTTTACCTCAAACAAAAATTGAATTCTCAGTCTAGGACCCAACTCTGGTTCCATTAATGCATCCAAGTCTCCCTTGTTGATAACAACATCAAAAGAACCACCTGAGAACTGCATGTTAGTGATATCCATAACTCTCCAGAGCATGTCGGGACGGGCACACAAGTGCTTTCGAAGCATATTCCCGATGACCACTTTAGAGAAGTCAATATTTGTTATGCGCTTAAACCCTGCGTCATATAGCTTCTCTGATAGCTCTAAGTTCCCACAGCCCAGAACCAGCAAGCCCATTGCTGAAATGAAAATATAAACACAGCTTGCCTTCCTAAAAAGCCTGTGTTTTCATAACCCAATTCAAATCCAAGCTGCCATTGATACTAGTTCCAGACCTTGAAGGTCAAATTTAATTGAAGCTGTCAGGAAGCAAGACGGATGAGATTTCGTAGGTCAAATTTAATTGAAGGAAGACTAATGAGTTGCCATCAACCATGATTGAATTTGCATGGAAGGATGAGAGAAATGTGTCCATCTCGCCAAAACTTCTCCAAAGATACCAATGATTCTATACTTAGCAACTCTTCAGTGCCACCTCCATGCACAAATCCATGACCATACCAGTACCAGCACACATGAGGCCACGAAGAGGAGTCTCGAAAAGGATGAGCATGGTGAGGGAGGGGCATGTGGGCCTCATGCGAGGACCCACCGCCCACGTTAAATTTGTTTTTTTATATTATTCTTATTTAGTTTTAGTTTTTTAGTTTTCATTTTGGTTAAATTGTTAAGATTTTAATTTAAATTCAATGTAAAATTTTAAATGTTTTGATTTGAAATTGATATTAAATTTAAACTATTAATTTAATTTAATTTAAAATATAATTTAATTTAATGTTAAATTTTAATTTTTAATAAATAGAATATAATTTAAATTACATATAGTTAATTTAGAGTTTAAGTTTTATGATTAATTAATTGTATGATTAATTGATCATGTTTTAATTAATTAATTATGTTTTAAATTATTTATAATTAATTTGGTTAAGTTAAATTGTTTTAAATTAGTTTAAAATTTTAATTAATTTCATTTAATTAGGTCTTTACCCATGCTAATTTAACAAAATTAATTAAGTATTTTGTCCTTTTAAATGAGTAAAACCAAAAAAAAAAAAAAAAAGAATTATTAAAGGGTTTTGAACCCGCAACCCCCACCAAGCAAAGCGCCTTAAAAAGAACACTAACACCAATGCGCCCTCATAAGTCTTTACAAATAAATTCTTCTATTTATTTAGATTAATGGTAACACTGTCGGGATAAGAGTAGTATTATTATTAGGAAGATACAGTATGAAGATTAAGACCAACTGGCTTATTACCTAACCTATTGATCTAGAGCCAGCTAACCGAGTTGAATCATAATTAGTGAATGCACCGGAAATCAAGGTAAAGGCTTATTTGGTGCCGCTGATCTTTGTATCCCAAGTATAAACTCTGATTGTCCAAGCGTCAGGTTCACGAGACCGTACACACAATTCGTCGAGATGAGCACCAAGTCCCTCCACTCCATTCCACCAGTCAAAGTCAACGCTAAATCTCAATGCAGCACTCGACAACGCCAACACTACGTGCCAGGGAAAAGCTCACGAGTCAAGAACTGGAGGATATTTAGTTGTAAGAGAAAAGTTAAAAGCACTTAGACTAGGACAGGAGGGAAGGAGGGGGCATATGCACTAGGAGAGTAAGCATAGGAAGTGGCGAGTATGGTGCAAGGCTAGCGTAGCTACAGGGCAAGGGAACCAATAGTTCTTTTTTCATAGGGGCTAAGAAATCAAGCTTAGACATTTAATCCTAACCCTAACCTAGCCAATCCCCTAAAGGAGTAATGTCTATTTACAGACAAGTAAAGAAAACTTACGCCTAACCCTGTTTCTAGTTTAAGTAGCACCAATTTGAAACATCCTGGAACTCACCCTTACAAATTTGGTTGATGCAGGTTAAAGCATACAGGATGGTCAGGATTCAAGGGATTCGAGGCAGGGGAGCATCGTCACAAGCACTGCCAACACCACCAGTGCCACCACCACCATCGCCCGAACTAGCCCTCATACTGCGCTCATTGGAAGCCATGAATGAGACTTTAAAGGGTCGACAACTGGCAGGGACTGAATTGGAAACCCCACCGTCTAGAACGGGTAATCCAAAAGTGTTAAGGGATTCAGGGGGAGGACCTCCACCCGAAGACATCACGCGAGAATTGCAGAAGATCAAACTTTCAGAGTTTTTCGGGGGTCACACTAGTGAATGCACAGAAGCATGGTTGGAAGTCATGACAAGGTGTTTTTCCTTAAGGGACTATGCCTCCAACTCAAAGAACAATATCGTAATTTTTCAGTTAAGAGACGGCGCCTTGAACTGGTGGGGCAACCTGGAAAGACAACTGCACCTTACCCCAGACACAGTATCTTGGGAACTTTTTGAGGAGAGGTTTCGAAGGAAATATCTACCAGCATACTACGAGGAACAATAGGTAGGGGAATTTCATGCCTTAGTACAGGGAAATAGAACTGTAGAAGAATATGAGATCAAATTTATGGAATTGGTCAAATATATTTCATATATGGATAATGACCAATGACAGGCAGAGCGCTTCATCTATGGATTAAACTCTAATATAAGAGCTATGGTGCGGATGTGGAAGCCATCTTCAGTAGCGGAGACAGTGGAAAATGCATGTTTTGCAGAAGAACACATGAACTTAACCGGAGGTACAAGATCGACATTTCCGCATCGCCCTGGATTTGCAGGAAAGGCACCGAGGACATTTCTTAGGGGAGGGGGCTCAAGGCCACCGCTGTATGGTAACAGAGTCACCCCAAGGACAGTAGCCGCAGGGATTTCAATGGCAGCGAGTGCAACATCTTGTTCATCGCCAACGACGTGGACTAGTCCATGACCATCTTAGGGAACAATGAGTAGGGGCAGGGGTTCTACGAGAAGGAACTCATTTCAGAGACAGTCACATAATAGTGCACAGGTTCAATATTGTGTTACCTATTCGGGGTGTGGAGGACCCCATTACCAGTGTGACTACCCAGAGTTACAATCAAGGTTTGTGCATAGAGAAGGAAAGGAACCGATGGGGAGAACAAGTAGCAGCCACCAGATTTACACAACAGTTAATAATCGCCAGGTCGAACATCAATCCACGGTGGTGGAGTCATCAGGTATGATAAATCATATCAATGTTAAGATTTTATTTGATTCTGGTGCGATAGATAGTTTCATTTCACCATCTGTATTAGAAAAGAGTGGGTTGGCAGCCTACGAGCATGAAGACTTTAAACAAGTCAAGATGTCTTCGGGGGAAAAAAAAGCGGTTGGACCTAGTGTCGATAATTGTATAGTAGACCTGGGAGTGTGTACTACCAGGTTGAAGGTATACATCACTGCTCTTGGGGCATATGACCTAATCATTGGAATGGATTGGTTAGCAGTTCACCGAGATTTGGTAGATTGTTTCGCAAAGAGGGTGCTTTATGTCGACGATGAAGGAAGACCAGTAGAGATCCAGGGTGTACAGAGAAAAGTGTCATTACACTTTATATCAACTATGAAGGTTAAGCGATGCTTGAGACAAGGGTGTCGATTGTATGTAGTGGAAGTAGTGAATGAAAGGAAGGGACCCTCATCGGATTAGTACTCGGTATTGTCAGAATTTCAGGATGTTTTTCTGAACGAGTTACCAAGGTTACCTCTTGAGAGGGATCTTGATTTTAATATTGAGCTAAAACCTGGTGCAGAACCAATCTTCAAGACTCCGTATCAGATAACAACACCGAAACTTTGTGAATTGCAAATGTAGTTGAAAGAGTTACTGGACTTAGGGCTAATAAGGCTCAGTGTCTCACCTTGGGGTGCATCAGTAATTTTTGTAAAGAAGAAGGATGGATCCTTATGACTGTGTATAGACTACAGGGACTTGAACCATGCTATAGTGAAAAATAGGTACCCGATGCCGCGAATAGATGACCTCTTCGATCAGATGAAAGGAGCAGCAGTATTCTCAAAGATTGATTTTCGATCAGGGTATCATCAGTTAAGGATTAAGGAAGGTGATATCCCAAAAACTGCCTTTTGAACTCGGTTTGGACATTACAAGTTTGTTGTAGTACCTTTCAGATTGACCAATGCACTAGCAGTATTCATGAGCCTCATGAACGGTGTTTTTCGAAAGTACTTAGACCGTTTTGTACAAGTCTTTTTAGATGACATCCTCATCTATTCCAAGAATGAAAGAGAACATGAGGAACACTTGCGAATAGTGTTGTCCTGCCTTAGAGAGAACAAATTGTATGGGAAGCTGTCGAAGTGTTCCTTCTTCTAGAAAGAGATCCATTATTTAGGTCATATCATTTCCGGCGAAGGAATCTCTGTGGACCCAGAAAAGGTAAAGGCCATTATGGAGTGGCCAGTGCCGAAAAATGCCCATGAGGTGAGAATCTTCATGGGGATAGCAAGTTATTACCAGAGATTTGTGGAAGGGTTCTCAAAAATAGCAAAACCCATCACCACTTTGCAATGCAAGGGGGTCAAGTATGAATGGACAGAAGAATGTGATAGTGCATTCATTGAGCTTAAGAGGTTACTAACCAGTGCACCAATTCTACGAGTGCCAGATATGGAAAAGGACTTCACGGTCTGCATGAATGCCTCGAAGAAAGGGTTGGGGGCCACGCTAATGCAGGATGGAGGAGTGATAGCCTATGCGTCAAGGAAGTTGAAGAAACATGAAGAGTTATACGCAACTCATGATTTAGAGTTGGTAGCTGTAATGCTAGCTATGAAACTTTGGAGGCACTATCTGGTTGGGTGAAACTATGAGCTCAAAAATGGACCATCAAAGTTTAAAAAATCTCTTCACTCAAAGAGATCTGAATGTCAGGAAAAGGCGATGGAGTGAGTTTATGAGTGAGTATGATTTTGGTATTTCTTACATCAAGGGAAAGGAAAATGCGGTCGTTGATGCCTTGAGTAGGAGACCACGTATGTTCTCCTTGGTAACCTTAAAGGTCAATTTGAGGGAACATGTTTTGACACAACTCCAACGAGACAGTTGGTATTTAAAGGTTACTTCAAACCTCCAGAGCGGGAGGCAGATAGATTCAGAGTATGAAGGATATAGTCTGAAAACAGATGGACTGTTAAGATATTGAGGAAGGATGTACATCCCTGAGAATGGGGATATTCGAAGCATCATACTGAAGGTAGCCCATAGAGCACTTTATTGTGTGCATCCGGTTGTGAAGAAGATGTACGCAGATATGAGGAAGCTCTTCTTCTGGGTAGGCATGAAGTGCGATGTAGTCCATTTCATCGCCAAATGTCTAGAGTGTCAACAAGTGAAAGCCGACCACCATCACCCAGGCCTCCTACAACCACATGATGTCCCTATGTCCAAGTGGGAAGTCATCTCTATGGATTTTGTTGTGGGGTTGCCACTCACATCTCATAGATGCAATGCCATTCTTGTGATAGTGGATAAGTTAACCAAGAGTGATAATTTTATTCCAATTAGAGACACTTACGATGTCACTGATGTGGCACGTGTGTTTGTAAGCGAGGTCATCTGTTTGCACGAGATACCTAAGAATATCATTTCAGATAGGGACTCCAGATTCACTTCTAGGTTTTGGACAAGTTTACAGTCAGCATTGGGGACTCAATTGAACTTAAGCACCGCTTATCATCCTAAAACGGATGAGAAAACTGAGAGAGTAAGTCAAGTCATGGAAGACATGCTTAGGATGTATGTAATGGATAATCAAACCCAGTGGGAGAAGTACCTACCTTTGGTAGAGTTTTCCTACAATAACAGTTATCATAGCTCCATTAGAATGCCACCCTACGAAGCTTTGTATGGGAGGCCATGCAGAATGCCATTGAGTTGGGATAGACTAGAAGACCGAGTAACAGTTGGGCCATAATTGATTCAAGAAATGGAGGAACAGGTGATTCAGATTATGCAGAGACTAAAGGAAGCACAGGATAGGCACAAAAGCTATGCAGATGCACACAGGACCGACCGAAGTTATGAAGTGGGCGAGCAGGTTTTCATTCGTATCAGACCTAATAAGAGTACCATACAGTTCAGGAAGGGGACAAAGTTGTCACCTCGATTTATAGAACCATTCAGGATCCAAGAGAAAATTGGACCCATTGCATATCGTCTTGTACTGCTACCCCACTTGCATAAAACTCATAATGTATTTCATGTATCTGTTTTACGTCATTATATTGATGATGAATCACATAAACCAAATTGGAAGGAATTGCAGGTATCGGATGTGGGAACCCTCACAGTAGAACCGTTACGCATATTGGACCATAGAGTCCAACAGCTCAGAAACTATCTAGTAGACCAAGTTAAGGTCCAGTGGGACAAGTATAGTCTAGGATCTGCTACTTGGGAAGACGTCGAGACACTATGGTGAGACTATCCCTCACTTTTTTGACCACCTTGAGAACATGTTTCTCGAAGGCTGGGTGTATGTAACACCACCTTTTGACTTAGACAACCAAGATTACCTGAGGCCTATATACTTTATTTTCTAGTCACAATGAAACTATTAAGTGATACACCTAAACTTTAAATGTATGAACTTTTACGAATGATTAAATGTTATTGATGATGATGTATGTAATGTGATATGTTATGTGAATGTAAATTTTACGAATGTTTAAATATTATTGATGATGATGTATATGATGTGACATATTGTGTGAATGTGAATTTAATGAATGTTTAAATTCTATTAGGATGATGTTGGATATGATGCAATCTATTTTGGGTAAATGATAATCTTATGAATGGGTGTCGAAATTGAATTATGGGATATTATGAGATCTATTTCTAACTGGAAAACTTTGATGTTAATTTATCAGTATAGGGATACCAAATTGAAATGATTATAGTATTCAATTACATGATGATAATGCATAGAAATGTATGAGTTTGTGTTACAGACTAATCTACAGGTTATGGGCTATGAAATGATCACGGGATCAAATTTTGCTCAAAAATTCAAATTGCTCGAAATCACTTCAAACTAGATGAGAGCGTAGGCGTCATCGTTGTGAACCCAACGCAACTCGTTTTGTCTCAAACGGATGTCGGGAGCGAGAGATATAGCGATCTGTTCGTCAAGTCAAACAGGTAAAAAAATGATGCTGACTGTACAAGTCCGTACAGTCCATACAGTCTGACGTGGAAAGACCATATGACCATACATAAGTGATGTGGCAATAATTTATTGGTTGACAGTTGTTGAATCAAATTTCGACACGTGGCAGTTTTTCTGGTCAATGGTTGGGTGCCACGTGGCCCAATCATGGGCTGCCACGTGGCACCCCAGAAATTGGTTGGTTGTATGTTTGTAAAATGTAATGGAGTCCATGGGGTTCGACCCTCGGACCTCCCCACCACAAAAACACTTACACAAACTCTGATAACCAATCAGGCTACTGCTCATACCTTGATATATATATGTTTTGGATTAAATTTAAAGTCGCTTGTTGGTATAGTTGGGCTGCGACCGGGTCGGGCCTAGCCCAGCCCTTGTTCGCGTGCTTTTCATATATATGTGACCACGGGTATATGTATTGGAATGCGCACATTTTGTAATATGGTTTCAATGGTTGTAATATGGTTCCAACAGTTGTAATATGGTTCCAACGGTTATATGGACAGAGCCCCATTTATTTTAGAGCGCGGTTCTATGACCCATACACCCAAGTGCCTAGGCGATTAGGGGTTGGCACCCTTAACCGTCCTATGGTTTGCACCATTGGTGCAGTTGTGCCCGGTGCTGGGTTTTCATGCTTTAAATTGCGTGTGAGCCAGGTTCAAAGGACAAGGGTGCATTTTGTAGATACAGAGACAGCAAGCTTGAAGAGGGAGACTTCCAAGAGGCCTAACTACATTTTTCGACCGATTGAGGTGCCAAAAGAGATCAGATAGGGGTTTTGGGAAGCTCTGAAGCCATTGGAGCAGTCGGTTTGTCAGTTTGAGCATTGTAAGACATGTTTTTGAGCACTTTGAGCAATTAATAATAATGATCTATTGGAAGCTGGACTAGGAGATGTAGCCCAAGAGAGGGGTGAACTCCTTTATCAATTGTTGTGTTTATGTGCTTATGTTCAATGATTATGTTGTTGTCTATGTGTAATTTGCATAATTAATCCTTTAATTTATGTGTTGCAAACTGATCCATTTTCTTTAAACAAATAACATTTACTTGCAATAATTTTCAAGTTTTTCAAGTCTTCTTCAATTTTTAGATTAGAAATAGCCAAGGGATAAAGATGATGAAAGTGGATATCAGGACCACTAACCGAGAAGCATTATGGTATGAATATTGTATGTGGAATTTATATTGGTTTGGATGCATTGCTATGATATGTGGACCAGTGCATGGTTTCAGGTGATGACACTACCCAAAACCGAATAAACGATGACAAAACCTCCAGCAACACGGTGCCACTGTATATTCCATTGTAGGGTGTGGACCCTAGTTATGATTATGAGGGGTGGAGGCATTTCCCACCATGTATCCTTCGAAACCTGAAGTCATGGGAGGACAGTGTTAGTTCACTCTCTCCAAGACGTGTGATGATGATTGTTAGATGCCTGCTAGGGAAGTTTAGTCAAGATAGCGACACTTCTGCTTATGGGTTCTATTTGGAGTTAGGTCAATATAGTTGATGCTCCAAGATAGTCTAGCAGAGGAAGGATAGGAATGGAGATGGAAGTAGGTTAGGGAGGAAGGATGAGTAGTAATATTTGAGAAGGTATGGAGATATGTCTTGTGGTGGAATTTAATGTTTTCCCTTCAAAAAAAAAAGAAATGTGTATATATGAATATTCATTATTGCGTAACTAAACCACAGTTGTTTAAATAAAATTGTTGAACTGGATAATAGTAATTAAAGGATCTCTCAAACAATTGATTGGTTTGTTGTCTTTTATAAAAGACTAGTCTTGTTGATTGGATTGGATGCATACGTAAATTACTAAAGGATGATAGTTTTGATTATTAGTACATGCACGAGACTTGTATGTACTAGCTACACATGCATTTCTTGTACATATACACTAGTATGTATGAGTTTTCTTGACTTACTTACTGATAATGTTGGTTACTTGTTATGAAGGTGTGAACCATGTTTCTTTTCCTTTGTACCATAAGATACCTTAACTTCGGGACGAAGTTCCCTAAAGGGTGGGTGTATGTAATGACCCTGCTTAAATAGATGTATAGGATTATTAATTATAATTAATTTAATAATCTAACTATTCTAAAAGTTAGCTAAACAATAATTATTTCTTAAATAACATTATCTAATTAATTATTATTAATTACTTGTTCATGACTGTCAAGGATTAATTAATTATTAATTGACTCATTAATTAATTAAGTAAAGAATTAAAGGGGGTTAATAAATTATATTGTTAAATTAAAGATTACGTATACGGAGGGGATAAGGGGCATTAATAAACGGATAAGGAACATGAATAATGGGATAAGGGGCATTAACTATGTGGATAAGGGAATGAATGGAGGGATAAGGAAATAAATGAGGGGAAAGGGCAGTGAAGGAGGAGATGAGTGGGGAGGTTACGAAGGAAGGGATCATCATTCTACAGAGGGAGGAGAGTTTGAGTTCTGTAGTCGGGAGGAATAGTACAGGGGGCACCGGTTTGCTGGGGGTTTTGGGCACGGGGGCCAGGATATCCATATGGTATCCTAGAGCTAGGTAGTTGTCCTAGTTGGCAGGGTGGAAACTCGGTTTTGGGCAGAGTTGGTCTGTGGATTCAAGCTAAGCAAGGTAGCAGCAGGAAGGTCAACAAGACAAGCAAAAAATAGAGGGTTAGCATCAGACCCAGGTATTTTAAATTACGTATTTGTTTATTCTGTTATGAATTTTATTATTCGTTGATCAATTTATATGCGTATGTGCTGAATTTATAAGAAATTACTGAGTTTCATAAATCAAGTAGAAGTTACTATTATGTTTGTGTAATTAATTGATGTTAAATTTATTTGGCTACTACATATGGAGACAAAAAATGTATTTTGGAATTAATTGAAATATATTAAGTTGGATTGACATAAAAATTTGTTTTTTTTTTCCCATAGTTTTGAGGCATACAAAAGCACCAGAGAGGGCCACTAGCCAATTATGTTATTATTTTCCAGAAAATTAAAATTAAATGTTTTTGAATATTAGGGTCAAACTTAGTGGCAAGAACATGTTTACTATTGAAACTTGCAAAGAGTTTCAGAAATACAAACATGAAAATATTGTGTGAAGGAATTGGATGGATTCTAAGGGGATTGGAATGGGGATGCTAAAATAGTGAAAAATACACTATTTTGGGCCACTTTTTGGGGTTTTGGGGGATTTTGTAAGAAAAAGGGTCCCCAGATGGAAAATATGGAAAAATTAATTTACTTGAAATTTTGTATACTCATCAATCTAGACAACTTTGGTTTAGTGAAGTTTTTCCTGAAGTGCATAGTTTGGGAGATAACTAGTTTGGCTAAAAATTCCAAGTCTTGAAAAAATGATTAAAAATGACAAAGTTGTCATTTCCAAATTGTTGCATTTTTTGACTAGAGAATTGACTTGACAATATGAGAGTTATTATAAATTCCCTTTCATCATTATCTATGTATCATACAAAATTTTCTCTAGTTATTGACATATTAACTTCTACAGGTAACATAAGTTTGTATCAGGGATTAATTGCACCGAAATGAAAAGTGTGCAAAAGGGATGAATTAACAATATTCAGATGACTATAACTTCCTGCTCAAAGATCAGAATTGAGCATGAAAGAAGTTATTGGAAAAATCTTGTAGAGGAGGATCCACATATAAACCCAAAAAAATGATCTAGGAAATTTAAGTTATATCCAACACCAAAGAAGATGATTAGTGGCATTAGAAAGTAGAAAATTTTATGCATTCTTTTCCAAAACTATGTATATATTTTGTTTAACAAAAAATTGTTTGCATGCACATTTTCTTGCATAATTTAGAGGTACACGAAGGGATTTTGGTTCATGTATGAGAACTACAGCCATGAAATATACCCAGGGGTCCTACAATCATGAAAAAGAGTTTAGAGGGATACATGTCAACATGGGAAATATTGAGACAAAGTCTAATGGAAGAAGAGGTAGGCATGAGCCTATAACTATGAGAATTATACATAGAGAAGTGAAAATATATAGAGATGATAATGAAAAGATTATGAAATCTCAAGAAGAGATACTTCATAGTTTGAATATGTTGCAGAGGAAAACCAATAAAGACTTTGGCATAAAGAAAGTAGCTAGTGCTAGACAAGTGACACCATCCAGATCCTATAGAAGAAGGGATGAGAATGTGAATGATAGGTAGTTAAGGAGTATAAGAAGGTTCCTTCATTCCCCAAAGAAATCCACTGGGATATCTTATGCAAGTTCAGGGCTAGGGAGTATCCCAAGTGTGTCTCCTATCATGAGACAACATAAAAGGAATGAGGGAGACATATTGCAAGGTGAACTCAGGAAAATGAATCCACCAAATTTCAATGGTGAGCACAGGAAGGGAGAAGAGGTTGAGGCTTGTCTGTTGGAAATGAATAAATATTTTCAGCTGCATAATTATCCCTCTAGGGTAGAAACAAGAATTGCAACCTACCACTTGCAAGGAAAGACAACTATGTGGTGGGATCTACTTAATTAAGAAAAACACCTTGATGATAGGAAGGTCTCATGGAGGCAGCTCAAAGGATATTTCCAATAGAAATATTTATATGAGCATTACTATCAAAGGAAGATGAAATATTTCTTTGAAATCAAGCTGGGAAGAATGGCAATGGATGAGTATGAGAAGAGGTTATTTGAGTTGTTGAAGTATGTAGAGTTCATAAAGGATGAGAAGGTAAAAATCAAAATGTTTCTTAGTGGGGTACGCTCCTTCTACAATGATAATATAAAATAGGATGACCCCAATAATTTGAAGGAGACCATAAGAAGAGAAAAACATCTTTGTAATTTTTCGACTAATTTTTTTGTTTTTTCTTTCTTATTTTCCATAGAGATATTTATTCAAACATATTGCAACCAAATTTTCCCACAATAGTCATGTATGATATTAAACTCAACATGAAGGATGACAAAAAATTATCTATAATAGAGTTCATTATGTTTGTTGTATTAGATGGCCATGAAAGCAAGAAGACAAGCTGAAATATGAAACAACAATACAATAATACTTTATGGAAAAAAACCTGAGTTTATATTTGTTGTTGTCACTAAAATATTGTTGGGAAATTTTTCTTATAGGTTATAGTATTTTACTCGAACTCAATAGCATCTTGCAACACCCAGAATCGATCCCTCTTCATAAAATAGTTCAGCTCCAACATAAAAGAAATACCCACTTCCCTTTATTACTCATTCCCTGTTTTAATTTTTGAAATTCTTTAACAAGTGATTCATTAAGGTACCATATCTTAGATATCTCATCACTCTTCTTCTTGATCTCTTATTTTGATTCTTTTAACTCCTCTCTAATTTTATATATATCCTCCCTGTTTGTATCCTTGATCCATTTATTTGAGAGGGCTTTTTCAAAAATTTCCCATGTGGGGGAGAATCTACTACCTTCATAAAGGCTATCCCACCACTTGAAAGCTTCACTATAAAACTTAAGACTTTCCCAAAAAGGAGTCTTAAAATATTATTTTTCCATCCTCAACCATTCCATGGTATTGATTTCGTCTTTATCTTCATCTCTTGTAAATATAGGTATTTTCATTGATTCTTAAGTGAGGTCTAACCATAATCCTCGACTTAAAACATAAATATATTGAAAATCATATCCAAAATGGTTACCATTACGTTTCCAAAATATTATCCTATTTTTCCTCTTTCCAGTGGCTTTTGAATCAACTCAATCATAAATCCCAATCAAAAGTTATGATAGTTTTAAGTGAACATACTTTTGAAACCCTAATTTGGACTCTGTTCTTCTAGCCAACCTTCCTTCTGATGTATTTATGCAATTTCATCCCCCATGAGTCTAAAATTTTGGCCTATAGTACTATGATATGTATTCTCTGTAATGCCACAAGTCTGACCAAAATTTATGTGCCAAGTGAAAGTTATGGTAACTTTCCCAAACATTGCTTATTTTTTTCTTTTTTTGGAGAGCGAACATGTACAAAATGTCATGTGTCCAATATTTAATACATGATTTTGAAATTTGTACCAGAAATACTATGGATTGTTCTATTTCAAATTCAATTAGTTTCACTAAATTTGTATTCTCATTGAAGAAGATATGCATTTTGGACCTAGAACACTCGTTTGAGACTCGTTATAGGACTAGTAAAAAACCCTATCTTCCACAGGGTATATATCTGAAAGTGTAACGACCCGGAAGATGACTCGCTTGGAGAAGAAAAACACTAGGATCGATTCTTTGAAACCAAATTTTATGTACCAAATGATTAAAATATAATAATAGAATAGAAGTACACACCATGTACGCCAATGTGAGCATGGAGGAAAACTCCAATATAGATAAGGGAGATAATTTACACAATAAATCCTTAGATAATAGGAGAACCTCCTCCAAATAACCAAATATATCCATACATCACAATTCACCTATTCTTAATAATGAATACATGATCTCTATATATACCTATTCATACCTACACATGAGGCCCTTTTACTATTAGACTGACCTTGTTACATATATATTTACACATTACATGTACATTTAGACCCATATACACCCCCCCTTGGGGTCATATAATATACATTTAACCATATATATGCCCCCTTTGGGTTATAACACTAAAGGGAGTTAAAATATAAAAGATGATAGGGAAACTTAGGCCTGAGGGAGACCCATATCCATGAATAAAAAGGGTTATTCATGGTGAATTCTTATTCATAATTCAACAAAAATCAAAACATAAAGGTACTCAAGTTATGGGGATAAATTTGTATAAATTCGCATTAAAAAATGCATGCTTTAATGCTTCTTGGAAAAAATGATTTGACGAGAAGTGCCAAAGAAAGAAATTTCAAGGGGATGAACTACCAAGTGGGGCATACAATTATCCCTCCCATCAAGATAGTCATGGGAACCTTATGGTAAGTGTGGAATTGCCAATTTAGTTTTGAATTGCATAGAGTAGAATGTTTCAATATATGGTATCGATCATCTATAACATCCCCACTATAATCCCCAGTTTAATTAATGCATACTGTAGATATGAATGTGGCTATGGCCAAGCAAGTAATATGTGAATGTATTTTATGTTTTTAAATAAATAAAATGTAATAACAGATGTTGGTGATATGGATAGATATGGGGGCTGAGTTTTCCACAAGAGAAGAGAGTGTCTAAGAGGGATCCAAGGGGGAAATTAATTATGGGTATTAATTCAATCCATTTTATTGAATTTTATTATGATTGGGGATAAAGTTTACTTTTTTGTTTAAGTGTATGAGATCCCAATCATTAAAATCATGCAAGAGGGTGGGTCTGAGAGTCATATTCCTTAGTTATTGAAAAGCATGGGTGGGGGTTTGAGAAAAATCAGTTTGGGAAAGAGTGCAAGTCAAGAAAGTAGGCCAAAATAAAGTAAATTTGTAATGGCAGCTACATGAAGTTTTTTCGCACATTGAGCTTTACATAAACAACAAGGAGAGAGAAGGGAATTAGAGCATTGGAGATAGAGCAATAAGGATGAGAGAATTCTAGCGCATGCAAGGTTTTTTTAGAGCACTTTGGAGCTGAAGATTGAAGATCTAGGTTGTTAGGCCTGAAGAGTGAACTCTTGTGTGAGTTTCATTGTAACAACAAATTTATGTTGTTGTTTCTGGTAGTTTTCTTGGTAGTGATCTCCCTTGAGTTCTTAGTAGAGAGATTCCTAGTTGCTTGTGCCAGAGATACCCTGATAAATTAATGGGACACATGATATACTGAGAGTAGTGAATGGGTACATTCCCTGGGTTGGGTAGGTCAAGAGGAAGAGAGCTAGAGGAAATTTGGGATAGATGTAGGAGAATACTAGTGGGTT
>ML784443.1:819362-844025 GCA_009831015.1 Picea engelmannii
TCCTTTCCCTTTCTTAAGTCAACTTAAAAATATAACTTTTAACTTATTGACTTTCCCCCCTTCAGTGTGAGACTATGACCTAGTGGGGGTGCCCAGGCCACTGAGTCTCCTCCTCACCTCTCTAAGAGGTGGGGGACATTACATCCACCCCAGGGCAAGGAATCCTAGGCTAGGTTGAGGTTACAGGGAAAACATCACAAGGAAGGAATTCTCTCCTAGGAATCTCCCATGCTCACTGCCCACAGACCCTCATTCCCCACATGCCTGTTCCACCCCAGGATAGTGCACCTTCTCTGTCACCTGGACAGTCCTTCGGTTGCCAGTGTCCCATACCTTGGATTATAGGAACAGGCTGGACCAGAAGTCTCTGGGCTCTGTAGCAGCTACAGGGTTCCTTCTAGGAGCTCTCTCCTTCCTCTGCGCACTCTCTCAACTGGAGGAGTCGCTCACAGGCCAACAATCCTCACGCAGTCCAGAACTGCGTGGTCACAACAACCCACGGGGAAAATAGACACAAGCTTCCCCAACCGGTTCAACAGTCACAGGATGATCTCATGGTCATGATTTTGGAACAAGGTTCCACGCACAGGCTAGCTCAGCTTTTCCGAATAACAAAGATCTTTCCACTCAAATTTAGCACATGCTTTCCATTCAAGGAAAGTGCACATGGGATTTCTCAGAGACAGACACAGACACCACACTCACGGGACAGGGTGTACACGTATTCTTCAGGACAACACAGGCTTTCTTCTCTGTATCACGATTACACGAGGGTCTCTCACAGACTGGCTTCCACGGCTCTCCCTCAGGGCAGTCGGATCGAATGGATCTGAACCCCCCTCATGGATTACTGCATCTGTTTTATTTGCATGCACTAGGGTTGACACTTGTCACCCTAGAAACTGCATGCGTTCCATCCGTATGCCTTCCTCCCACCACTTGGGAAATCACGTGTCCTTCCAAAAGGACTTAGGATAAAACCATATGATGCACATATCTTTCTGAAACAATAATAAAATATTATTTCTAGGTTTAAGCCCCTAGGCTCATCACTCATCCCCCTTTCCCACCTTCCAGCCCCTAATCCCTTGCCCACTCTGTGGACGCCCAGTCCCCCATCACTCATTCATCGTGGTCGATCTGCACTGGCGGTCTTTACATTTTATTAATTGATCTGCATACATACAAGTACATCAGCAGGCTCCTGGCCTTCAACACTTAGGCTCCCTGGACTAACAAACACATAAGCCTTCCAGCTTATACAAAACTTGGCTCACTAACCTATAGAACACATTTACAATTCTTTGCATATAACATGATCTATAACGGGGCTCGACCTTGGGGACACTACAATCCCCCTCCCCTTATTTTTGCACTGTCCTCAGTGCAACTTACACTACCTCTATGTGTCCTTCAAAATTTTCAAAAAGATGCGGGTACTCTACCCGCATAACTTCTTCATGCTCCCATGTCGCGTCTTCAGGACCATACCAGGTCCACTGGACCTTTACAATCTCTATAGCTCGATTCCGGAGCTGCTTGCTTTTCCTGTCCAATATGTGCACAGGATGCACCTGCAGGACATTTTTTGGTTCCACCCGAATCACAGTCAAATCGATAACATGATTAGCATCAGGTACATATTTCTTAAGTAGTGAAACATGAAACACATTATGTATAGTCATAGATGTAGGTAATGCAAGCATGTATGCAATTGTCCCAATCATTTCCAGGATCTCAAATGGCCCACAAAATCTTGTTGCCAACTTGGCACAACTTCCCAATTTCAAGGAACTCTTGTTAGTTTTCACTTTCAGGAAAACATGGTCACCCACTTTGAATTCTTTATGGGTTCTGTTACTATCAACGTAACTTTTCTGCTTGTCCTGGGCAGCTTTCAAATTTTGTTTGATTTTGATCATCTGATCTTCCATCTCCTTGAGTAGTTCAGGTCCAACTACTACTCTGTCAGCTGGATTATCCCAGCTCACTGGAGTGTTGCACTTTCTTGCATAAAGTGCTTCGAATGGGCTCATCTTCAATGATGCATGGTACACATTATTGTAAGCAAATTCTACCAAATGCAGGTAGTCTTCTCACCTTGATGGTTTATCCATCACATACATCCTCAGCATGTCTTCGATTACTCTATTTACTCTCTCTGTCTGTCCATCAGACTCAGGATGATATGTTGTACTAAAGTTCATATTCATTCTGAATCCCTTGAACAGTCCTCTCCAGAAATTCGAAGTGAATTTCAGGTCCCTATCAGACACAATTTTCTTAGGAATTCCATACAAGCGTGCAACTTCTTTTAAAAAGATATCAGCAACATTTGCTGCTCTATGGGTGGTTTTCAGTGGAATAAAATGGGCAGCTTTAGTAAGCTTGTCCACCACCGCCATGATTGAATCATGCTGCTTGCTTGTTCTGGGCAATCCTATGATAAAATCCATTGTTACCACATCCCATTTCCACTCAATAATAGGTAAAGGCTGCAACAACCCTACTGGGTGTCTGTGCTTAGCCTTGACCTTCTGGCATTCCATACATCTGGCGATGTATTCAGAAATTTCCTTCTTCATACCTAGCCAAAAATAATGGCTTTTGACTGCTGCCATAGTCTTTTTATATCTAGGATGACCAACATAAGTCACATTATGCATTTCTTTTAGAATTGACAACTTCAATGCTCGGTCATTAGGTACATACACTCTGTTTTTATATAGAAGTAAACTATCAGTTCCCAAGGTATAACTTTCCTTGGTTCGTGGTTTCTCATGCTGTTGTAGCTTTGCTACAAGTCTTTTGTACTGCAAATCAGCACTTGCAACCTCCACAATTTTGTCTTTCAACTCAGTTATGTACATGCTAATGGCTGTAGCATGTAATTCATGCACTTTTCTACTGAGTGCATCAGCCACTTTATTGTCTTTCCCTTTGATATGCTTGATATCAAAGTCATATTCACACAGAAATTCCAGCCATCTGATTTGCCTGGCATTTAAAGTTGGTTGATCAAATAGATATTTCAGACCATTGTGGTTTGTTCTTAATTCAAATTTCTTTCCCATGAGGTAATGTCTCCATTTCCTCAATGCATGGACGACTGTTGCTAGTTCTAAATCATGAGTGGCATAATTCTTTTCATGTTATTTCAGCTTTCGGGATTCATAAAAAATTACAAATCCCTCTTGGCTGAGAACTCCTCCCAACCCTTCCTTACACGCATCCATGCACACTACGTAATCCTTACTTGGATCAACAATCTTTAGGATTGGAGCACTAGTGAGCAGCTACTTCAATTGTTGGAAGCTTCTCTCACATTGTTCAGTCCACTGGAACTTCTTCTCCTTCCTTTGCAAGGAAGTGATAGCATGAGCTATCCTTGAAAATCCGGCTATGAACCTCCTATAATAACCTACTAGACCCATAAAGGATCTAACTTCTGTCACATTTCTTGGCACTAGCCACTCTTGAATGGTCTGTACCTTCTCAGGATCCACAACGATCCCTTCTTCAGAAATAATGTGTCCCGGATAATGGATCTGCTTTTGGTAAAATGAGCACTTGCTCAGTTTTGTGTAAAGCTGGTGTTCTTTCAACACCTGCAACACCATTCTAAGATGTTGTTCATGTTCTTCCTCTGTCTTGGAGTACACCAAGATATTTTCCAAGAATACTATGACAAACTTGTCCAGATAATTTCTGAACACTCCATTCATTAAACACATGAAGACAGCAGGTGTGTTGGACAGTCCAAACGACACCACAGTGAACTCATAATGACCATACCTTGTTCTGAAGGCAGACTTGCTGATGTCTTCATCTTTTATCCTCACTTGATGATATCCATATCGAAGATGTATTTTCAAAAATACTTTCACATCCTTTAACTGATCAAAAAGATCATCAATCCTTGGCAGAGGATATTTGTTTTTGACAGTGACTTTATTCAACTGTCGAAAGTCAATGCACAGCCTCATCGTCCTATATTTCTTCTTCACAAATAGGACTGGGGCTCCCCACGGTGACACGCTGGGATGAATTTATCCTTTCTTTAATATCTCTTCGAGCTACAATTCCAACTCTTTCAGCTCTGGTGTACTCATCCTATAAGGAGCTTTCAAAACTGGAGCTGCTCCAGGCATTAGATTTATAGAGAAATCAATGTCCCTCTTCGGAGGTAGTCTAGGCACCTCCTGAAACACGTCCTCAAACTCTTTGAGCACCCTGTGGTATTCCAGACTTGAGACCACATTTTGGAATACTTCTTCCACTCGGGCTGCAAATAATTGACAGCCTTTCCGGTAACATTTCTTCAGCTGCATGGTTGAGATTTCTCTAACAGCCACGGCTCTGGGAATTCCTTGAATTGTTACCTGATTTATCTCTTCGTCCAGACATGTGAATCTATTGTTACGACAATCCAGAAGGGCATGGTGTTGGTCCAACCAGTCCATCCTAATTAAGCAATCATATGAGCCTAAAGGCAGAATGTTCAATTCAGCCTTAGTGCTCATTCCTTTCATGTCCACTGAATAGGACTTAACCAATTCAGTGACCTTCCTCTTGGTCCCTGTGGCTAACTGCACTAACAAAGACTTCTCATGTTTTCTCTTCGTTAGATGCAAACTTTCCACCACCCTAGGATCTACATAACTATGGCTAGACCCTGAATCAATTAAAATAACAAGTGGTCGGTTGTTGATCATACCTTCCACTTCAATCATGTGCGATTGAAATTCTTCTTGCTTATTGTCCAGGGCTGCATAGATCCTCGACATTCTGCTACCCATATCCTCCACTGTTTTAGCTTGCTGAATAGTATGGACAGTTCTTGCTTTGTCTTTTCTGTGGGGGTAGTCTCTATACCAATGATTCCCTTTACAGCCCCAACACTCCATGGGTGGAGGCCTTGGCATCTGTTCACTCCCTTCAACTTTCCTAGGCTCTTTAAAAGATGACTATCCCCAAGGACTGTTTCTGAAAAAGGAAGGCTTTCTTCCCTTCTTCTTTCGTTCTTTCTTAAACCTCTTCTGGTTATCCCAAACCTTCCGAAAGGTAGGCTTTTCTCTCTGCTGTTCGTATAGGCATTTCTCCCTTCTTATGGTTTCATCCATGGTCTTAGGATAATCGTATTGAATCTTGTCACCAATGGAAGGTGGCAGTCCACTCAGATACCTCTGAATTTTGACAGCCCCGTCCTTGATGAATGGAACATACTTCAGTAGTTCTAGAAAAATTCGTTTGTACTCATCAATGGTCATACTGCCCAACTTGAGTTCGAAGAACTCCTTCATATTTCTGTCATAGTATCTTTTAGTCAGGTATTTATTTTTGAAATACCTCTTAAACTCCTTCCATGTGACCTCTTTCTCTCTGATGTGCTACACCTGCACAAACTGATCCCACCACATGGATGCTTTTCCTTTCAGCTGGTACATTGCAATTCTACCTTCTACACGGGCAGAATAATTATGCAGTTGGAAGTATTTCTTCATGCCAAGCAACCAGGTCTCGGCATATTCCTCCTTCTTATGTTCTCCATCGAATGTTGGAGGCTTAATTTTATTCATCTCTCCTATCAATTCCTCCCTTCCAGATTTTCGATGTTTTCTGGTAGGGGACGGGCTTGAACTACTGTGTGTCTCCATGTCCGAATGTTTTTGGGAGCGACTGTGATGTTGGCTACTACTCCTCGATATGCTTATTCTCTCGTGTTCTCTGCAACTCTCTGTCGTACCTGAGTCTCTTCCTTTCTCAAGTTTATTCTCTATTCTTTCCATACTCTGCAAGAATTTTAAGTTTAATTTCCCTTGTCGATCCTTGACTTTCATGAGCTTTCGGCTATCAGCTCGATGCTCCTTGGCCTCTCTTTGCAATCCTTCAAGGATTTTCATTATATGTCCTTCCTTATCCATCTCCTTTCGATGCCCATTAGAGTTCAATCCTTCGACTCCTAGGTTAACATCCTTCCCTTCCCATTCGTCTTCCATTTCAGGGGTAATTTGCACTCTTCCCCACTCCATACTCGACGTTGATTAATCTGGAGTTTTGGCCTTTGTTTTATTTTGAACATGCACTGTGAAATCCAATTCAAAATGGTTAGGCCATTAAACTTCATGAATAATCCACAACATTTATAACTAATACGAACAATAATGAAAGACATTTCAACTTCACAAAGTTTTCCAAGCTCTGTCTGGCTCTGTAATTTCTGGGGTTTCTTGAAATTCTCCTATTTCGCTATAGGAAAATTTTCCTCCTACAGGAAACTCTTCAAGGTCTCCCTTCCTTCTATCGGGGTTACCTCTATCGGGTTTTTGAAACCGGCAATTTTCTGGTGGGTTGAATCCCCGATTTCCAATTTCCCGATGCGCTATCTTTAAGCGGTAGCCCTTGCTTTGGGCTCTACACCATGTGACCGCTGACTCGTGACCTCAGTCTTTTCCCTTATCGGGGTTCGGGGTTTCGTGAATCAAAATGTGCCAAAATTCTTGACAACAGAATCCCTGATTTCCCGATGAGCTTTGACCTTAGCTCCCTCAGCTATGCCGAGGTCCATGTGACCACGTACCATAAGACTGCAGCCATCTAGTTGTCCATCGGGGTTTCAGGATTTGCGATGTCCATGTGCACACACCCTTCTGACTCACGATCCTCCGATTCTCGATCCTTCGATGGGTCCCAGTCGTTGACCTGTCAATGGTCCTTTTGACTGTCGCTAAAAAAATCTGCCACCTATCCTCCTGACAGTCGGTGTGGCCCCACGCTCCTAGGCCTTATCGGGAAATCGTGTATCGCGATTTTCCAATGCAATAAACCTTTGCTTCCAGGATCTCTGATATCTCGATTCCCGATATGCCAATGTACCTTTTTCTTTAACCCTTCATGGTTAAGCCCAGGTCCATGTGACCTCTACCCCGTGACCGTACTCAAAGCTCTCTTCAGGGTTTCGGGGTTCGGAGTTTCAAAGTGTATGAATCACTTGTCACCGGGGTTCCCGATTTCCCAATGAACTTCAAACACCAATGGACTTACTCCTTGTTGGGACTTTCCCCGATGGCAGATCTCTGCCACGTGTCCCCCTTGGGATCCTACAGCTATGATCCCTCCTCGGGATTTCGAGAATCACAAGGTCTCTATTCTCTGCCTTATCAAACCCCTGATGACTCTAATATCCCGACACCTCTCCGGGACTTCTCCTCTACCCATGAGGACTTAAACCCTATGCAACTGCTGTCAACTTGGACGGTTGACAGTTAATCCCACAGTGATCTTACGACTCACTATCCTCCCGAGTTTAAACTCGTGTGCAGTATCCAAAGGTTTTAAACCTTGTGCACATTCTCCAGATCTGACTGTTACAAGGGTTTGCCTTCCCTTCCGAACAGATCCTACGGTTCTAACACCATTGGTGTAGAGACCTGTCTCCCTATGGTCATAGACCATACCAGTTGCAGTTTTACAGTACCGCTAAACTTCCTGAGCTTAATAAAAACTCGTCAAGTGTTCCCTTGACACTTCGGAGCAAACCAGGGACCGAAATTAGTCCTCCAAACACAATTTCTCCTCTCACCCTTGGTCCAAAGACCACTCAACTGGCCCATCTAGGCTCAGTGTCGAAACCTTTTCTTTGATACCAATTTGTAGTGCACCTATTCACTACCGAGGTTTCCAAAGCTCTCAGTTACCATTCTATACATCGATTTTTACATAATTCATACTAGAATTATAAGCACATGCATTTAAACAATTAAACACACTTAAATCTCAGAGTAAAATACATAAGTTGTTGCTATAATTAAACAAGCCATAGCATTCAATAGTAATTCATTTACACAGTAGAAAACATGATACATAAACAACTCAGCCATGCAAAACATGATCAAAGTATAATTCAGAATACTTATCTTTTAACAGTTGTAGAATTCACCAACCAAGTGCAGGCCTTCCACGAACCTCCCAGCCTTATACCACACTGTTCATCAACTCAACAGTGGGTCACCCTCGAGCTAGGATCGAGCTCCACCCTAGGGCAAGGAATCCTAGGCTAGGCTGAGGTTACAGGGAAAACATCACAAGGAAGGAATTCTCTCCCAGGAATCTCCCACGCTCACTGCCCACAGACCCTCATTCCCCACATGCCTGTTCCACCCCAGGAGAGTGCACCTTCTCTGTCACCTGGACAGTCCTTCATTTGCCAGTCTCCCTTACCTTGGGTTATAGGAACAGGTCGGACCGGAAATCTCCGGGCTCTGTAGCAGCTACAGGGTTCCTTCCAGGAGCTCTCTCCTTCCTCTGCGCACTCTCTCAACTGGAGGAGTGACTCACAGGCCAACAAGCCTCACGTAGTCTAGAACTATGTCGTCACAACAACCCACGGGGAAAACAGACACAGGCTTCCCCAACTAGTTCAGCAGTAACAGGATGATATCACGGTCATGATTTCGGAACAAGGTTCCACGCACAGGCTAGCTCAGCTTTTCTGAATAACAAAGATCTTTCCACTCAAATTCAGTACAGGCTTCCCATTCAGGGAATGCACACATGGGATTTCTCAGAGACAGACATAGACTCCACACTCACAGGATAGGGTGTACATGTATTCTTCAGGACAACACAAGCTTTCTTCTCTGTATCAGGATTACACGAGGGTCTCTCGCAAACTGGCTTCCACGGCTCTCCCTCAGGACAGTCGAATCAAATGGATCTGAACCCCCCTCACGGCCTACTGCGTCTGTTTTATTTGTAGGCACCAGGGTTGACACTTGTCACCCTGGAAACTGCATGCGTTCCATCCGTACGCCTTCTTCCCACCACTTGGGAAATCACGTGTCCTTCCAAAAGGACTTAGGATAAAACCATATGATGCACATATCTTTCTAAAACAGTAATAAAATATTATTTCCAGGTTTAATCCCCTAGTCTTAGCCCCTAGGCTCATCACTCAGCCCCCTTTCCCACCTTCCAGCCCCTAATCCCTTGCCCACTCTGTGGACGCTCAGTCCCCCATCACTCATTCATCGTGGTTGGTCTGCACTGGCAGTGTTTATATTTTATTAATTGATCTGCATACATACAAGTACATCAACAGGCTCCTGGCCTTCAACACTTAGGCTCCCTGGCCTAACAAACACATAAGCCTTCCAACTTATACAAAACTTGGCTGACCAGTCTATAGAACACATTTACAATTCTTTGCATATAACATGATCTATAACGGGGCTCAGCCTTGGGGACACTACATCACCAATGTGGCACATGTGTTTGTAAGCGAGGTTATCTGTTTGCATGGGATACCTAAGAATATCATTTTAGATAGGGACTCCAGATTCACTTCTAGGTTTTGGACAAGTTTACAATCAGCATTGGGGACTCAATTGAACTTAAGCACAACTTATCATCTTGAAAAGGATGGGAAAACTGAGAGAGTAAATCAAGTCATGGAAGACATGATTAGGATGTATGTAATGGATAATCAAACCCAGTGGGAGAAGTACCTACCTTTGGTAGATTTTGCCTACAATAACAATTATCATAGCTCCATCGGAATGTCACCCTACAAAGCTTTGTATGGGATGCCATGCAGAAAGCCATTGAGTTGGGATAGACTAGAAGGCCGAGTAACAGTTGGGCCAGAATTGATTCAAGAAATGGAGGAACAGGTGATTCAGATTATGCAGAGACTAAAGGAAGCACAGGATAGGTAGAAAAGCTATGCAAATGCACACAGGACTGACCGAAGTTATGAAGTGGGAGACCAGGTTTTCATTCGTATCAGGCCTAATAAGAGTACCATACAGTTCAGGAAGGGGACAAAGTTGCCACCTCAATTTATAGGACCATTCAGGATCCAAGATAAAGTTGGACCCATTGCATATCGTCTCGTACTGCCACCCCACTTGCATAAAATTCATAATGTATTTCATGTATCTATTTTATGTCATTATGTTGCTGATGAATCACATAAACCAAATTGGAAGGAATTGCAGGTATTGGATGTGGGGACCCTCACAGTAGAACCATTACACATATTGGACCGTAGAGTCCAACAGCTCAGAAACCGTCTAGTAGACCAAGTTAAGGTCTAGTGGGATAAGTATAGTCCAGGATCTGCTACTTGGGAAGACGTCGAGACACTACGGTGAGACTATCCCTCACTTTTTTGACCACCTTGAGAAAATGTTTCTTGAAGGTTGGGTGTATGTAACACCACCTTTTGACTTAGACAGCCAGGATTACCTGAGGCCTATATACTTTATTTTCTAGTCACAATGAAACTATTAAGTGATACACCTAAACTTTAAATGTATGAACTTTTACGAATGATTAAATGTTATTGATGATGATGTATGTAATGCGATTTGTTATGTGAATGTAAATTTTACGAATGTTTAAATGTTATTGATGATGATGTATATGATGCGACATATTGTGAGAAAGTGAATTTAATGAATGTTTAAATTCTATTAGGATGATGTTGGATATGATGCAATCTATTTTGGGTAAATGATAATCTTATGAATGGGTGTCAAAATTGAATTATGGGATATTATGAGATCTATTTCTAACTGGAAAACTTTGATGTTAATTTATCAGTATAGGGATACCAAATTGAAATGATTATAGTATGCAATTACATGATGATAATGCATAGAAATGTATGAGTTTGTGCTACAGACTAATCTGCGGGTTATGGGCTATGAAATGATCAAGGGATCAAATTTTGCTCAAAAATTCAAAGTGCTAAGAATCACTTCAAACTGGACGAGAACGTAGGCCTCATCGTTGTGAACCCAACGCAACTTGTTTTGTCTCAAACAGACGTCGGGAGCGAGAGATATAGCGATCTATTCGTCAAGTCAAACAAGTAAAAAAATGATGCTGACTGTACAAGTCCGTACAGTCCGTATAGTCTGACGTGGCAGGACCGTACGACCATACAGAAGTGACGTGGAAAGTATTTTTTGGTTCACAGTTGTTGAATCAGATGTCGACACATGGATGTTTTTCTGGTCAATGGTTGGGTGCCACGTGGCACCCCAGAAATTGGTTGGTTGTATGTTTGTAAAATGTAATGGAGTCCGTGGGGTTCGACCCCCAGAACTCCCCACCACACAAACACTTACACAAACTCCGATAACCAATCAGGCTACCGCTCATACCTTGATATATATATATGTTTTGGATTAAATTTAAAGTCGCTTGTTGGTATAGTTGGGCCACGACCAGGCCAGGCCTAGCCCAGCCCTTGGTCGCGTGCTTTTCATATATATGTGACCACGGGTATATCTATTTGCGTGTGCGTGTTTTGTAATATGGTTTCAATGGTTGTAATATGGTTCCAACAGTTGTAATATGGTTCCAACGGTTATATGGACGGAACCCCATTTATTTTAGCATGCGGTTCTATGACCCATACGCCCAGGTGCCTAGGTGGTTAGGGGTTGGCGTGCCCTTAACCATCCTATGGTTTGCACCGTTGGCGTGGTTGCACTCAGTTCTAGGTTTTCACGCTTTAAATTGTGTGAGAGCCAGGTTCAAAGGACAAGGGTGCATTTTGTAGATGCAGAGACAACAAGCTTGAAGAGGGAGACTTCCAGGAGACCTAACTACTTCATTTTTCGACCGATTGAGGTGCCGAAAGAGCCTGGATAGGTGTTTTGGGATGCTCTGAAGCCATTGGAGCAGTCGGTTTGTCAATTTGAGCATTGTGAGACATGTTTTTTAGCACTTTGAGAAATTAATAATAATGATCCATTGGAAGCTGGACCAGGAGATGTAGCCCAAGAGAGGGGTGAACTCCTTTATCAATTGTTGTGTTTATGTGCTTATGTTCAATGATTATGCTATTGTCTATGTGTAATTTGCATAAGTAATCCTTTAATTTATGTGTTGAAAACGGATCCATTTGCTTTAAACACATAACATTTACTTGCAATAATTTTCAAGTTTTTCAAGTCTTCTTCAATTTTTAGATCAGAAATAGCCAAGGGATAAAGATGATGAAAGTGGATATCAGGACCACTAACCGAGAAGCATTATAGTATGAATATTGTATGTGGAATTTATATTGGTTTGGATGCATTGCTATGATATGTGGACCAGTGCATGATTTCATGTGATGACACTACCCAAAACCGAATAAACGATGACAAAACCTCCAGCAACACAGTGCCACTATATATTCCATTGTAGGGTGTGGACCCTAGTTATGATTATGAGGGGTGGAGGAATTTCCCACCATGTATCCTCCGAAACCTGAAGTCATGGGAGGACAGTGTTAGTTCACTCTCCCCAAGATGTGTGATGATGATTGTCAAATGCCTGCTAGGGAAGTTTGGTCAAGATAGCGACACTTCAACTTATGGGTTCTATTGGAGTTAGGTCAATATAGTTGATGCTCCAAGATAGTCTAGCAAAGGAAGGATAGGAATGGATATGGAAGTAGGTTAGGGAGGAAGGATGAGTAGTAATAGTTGAGAAGGTATGGATATATGTCTTGTGGTGGAATTTAATGTTTTCCCTTCAAAAAAAAAAAAAGAAATGTGTATATATGAATATTCATTATTACGTAACTAAACCACAGTTGTTTAAATAAAATTGTTGAACTGGATAATAGTAATTAAAGGATCTCTCAAACAATTGATTGGTTTGTTGTCTTTTATAAAAGACTAGTCTTGCTGACTGGATTGGATGCATACGTAAATTACTAAAGGATGATAGTTTTGATTATTAGTACATGCACGAGACTTGTATGTACTAGCTACACATGCATTTCTTGTACATATACACTAGTATGTATGAGTTTTCTTGACTTACTTACTGATAATGTCGGTTACATGTTATGAAGGTGTGAACCATGTTTCTTTTCCTTTGTACCATAAGATACCTTAACTTCGGGACGAAGTTCCCTGAAGGGTGGGTGTATGTAATGACCCTGCTTAAATAGATGTATAGGATTATTAATTATAATTAATTTAATAATCTAACTATCCTAAAAGTTAGCTAAACAATAATTATTTTTGAAATAACATTAACTAATTAATTATTATTAGTTACTTGTTCATGACTGTCAAGGATTAATTAATTATTAATTGACTCATTAATTAATTAAGTAAAGAATTAAAGGGGGTTAATAAATTATATTGTTAAATTAAAGATTACGTATATGGAGGGGATAAGGGGCATTAACTACGAAAGGATAAGATAATTAATAAATGGATAAGGAAAGTAATGAAGGAGGGGGAAGTCGGTGAAGGGCAATATGATGGGGAGAGCCTTATGGTGGAAGGCATTCTTTTGGGGAAGGGGATTATCATTCTACGGGGAATTGGATTTTGGAGGGTTCTCTTGGATTTGCACAGAGAGAGGAGAGTTTGAGTTTTGTAGTAGGATTGGTTTAGTACAGGGGGCACCAGTTTGCTGGAGGTTTTGGGCACGGGGGCCAGGATATCCATATGATATCCTGGAGCTAGGAAGTTGTCCTAGTTAGCCGGGTGGAAACTCAGTTTTGGGTAGAGTTGGTCCGTGGATTCAATCTCGGCAAGGCAGCAACAGGAAGGTCAACAAGACAAGCGGAAAACAGAGGGTTAGCATCAGACCCAGGTATTTTAAATTACGTATTTGTTTATTCTGTTATGAATTTTATTATTCGTTGATCAATTTATATGTGTATGTGCTGAATTTATAAGAAATTACTGAGTTTCATAAATCAAGTAGAAGTTACTATTATGTTTGTGTAATTAATTGATGTTAAATTTATTTGGCTACTACATATGGAGACAAAAAATGTATTTTGGAATTAATTGAAATATATTAAGTTGGATTGACATAAAAATTTGTTTTTTTTTTCCCATAGTTTTGAGGCATACAAAAGCACCAGAGAGGGCCACTAGCCAATTATGTTATTATTTTCCAGAAAATTAAAATTAAATGTTTTTGAATATTAGGGTCAAACTTAGTGGCAAGAACATGTTTACTATTGAAACTTGCAAAGAGTTTCAGAAATACAAACATGAAAATATTGTGTGAAGGAATTGGATGGATTCTAAGGGGATTGGAATGGGGATGCTAAAATAGTGAAAAATACACTATTTTGGGCCACTTTTTGGGGTTTTGGGGGATTTTGTAAGAAAAAGGGTCCCCAGATGGAAAATATGGAAAAATTAATTTACTTGAAATTTTGTATACTCATCAATCTAGACAACTTTGGTTTAGTGAAGTTTTTCCTGAAGTGCATAGTTTGGGAGATAACTAGTTTGGCTAAAAATTCCAAGTCTTGAAAAAATGATTAAAAATGACAAAGTTGTCATTTCCAAATTGTTGCATTTTTTGACTAGAGAATTGACTTGACAATATGAGAGTTATTATAAATTCCCTTTCATCATTATCTATGTATCATACAAAATTTTCTCTAGTTATTGACATATTAACTTCTACAGGTAACATAAGTTTGTATCAGGGATTAATTGCACCGAAATGAAAAGTGTGCAAAAGGGATGAATTAACAATATTCAGATGACTATAACTTCCTGCTCAAAGATCAGAATTGAGCATGAAAGAAGTTATTGGAAAAATCTTGTAGAGGAGGATCCACATATAAACCCAAAAAAATGATCTAGGAAATTTAAGTTATATCCAACACCAAAGAAGATGATTAGTGGCATTAGAAAGTAGAAAATTTTATGCATTCTTTTCCAAAACTATGTATATATTTTGTTTAACAAAAAATTGTTTGCATGCACATTTTCTTGCATAATTTAGAGGTACACGAAGGGATTTTGGTTCATGTATGAGAACTACAACCATGAAATATACCCAGGGGTCCTACAATCATGAAAAAGAGTTTAGAGGGATACATGTCAACATGGGAAATATTGAGACAAAGTCTAATGGAAGAAGAGGTAGGCATGAGCCTATAAATATGAGAATTATACATAGAGAAGTGAAAATATATAGAGATGATAATGAAAAGATTATGAAATCTCAAGAAGAGATACTTCATAGTTTCAATATGTTGCAGAGGAAAGCCAATAAAGACTTTGGCATAAAGAAAGTAGCTAGTGCTAGACAAGTGACACCATCCAGATCCTATAGAAGAAGGGATGAGAATGTGAATGATAGGTAGTTAAGGAGTATAAGAAGGTTCCTTCATTCCCCAAATAAATCCACTGGGATATCTTATGCAAGTTCAGGGCTAGGGAGTATCCCAAGTGTGTCTCCTATCATGAGACAACATAAAAGGAATGAGGGAGACATATTGCAAGGTGAAATCAGGAAAATGAAGCCACCAAATTTCAATGGTGAGCACAGGAAGGGAGAAGAGGTTGAGGATTGGTTGTTGGAAATGAATAAATATTTTTAGCTGCATAATTATCCCTCTAGGGTAGAAACAAGAATTGCAACCTATCACTTGCAAGGAAAGACAACTATGTGGTGGGATCTACTTAAGTAAGAAAAACACCTTGATGATAGGAAGGTCTCATGGAGGTAGCTCAAAGAATATTTCCAATAGAAATATTTATATGAGCATTACTATCAAAGGAAGATGAAATATTTCTTTGAACTCAAGCTGGGAAGAATGGCAATGGATGAGAATGAGAAGAGGTTCTTTGAGTTGTTGAAGTATGTAGAGTTCATAAAGGATGAGAAGGTAAAAATCGAAAGGTTTCTTAGTGGGTTACGCTCCTTCTAAAATGATAATATAAAATAGGATAACCCCAATAATTTGAAGGAGACCATAAGAAGAGAAAAACATATTTGTAATTTTTCGACTAATGTTTTGTTTTTTCTTTCTTATTTTCCATAGAGATATTTATTCAAACATATTGCAACCAAATTTTCCCTTGCAACCAAATTTTCCCACAATAGTCATGTATGATATTAAACTCAACATGAAGGATGACAAAAAATTATCTATAATAGAGTTCATTATGTTTGTTGTATTAGATGGCCATGAAAGCAAGAATACAAGCTGAAATATCAAACAACAATACAATAATACTTTATGGAAAAAAACTCGAGTTTATATTTGTTGTTGTCACTAAAATATTGTTGGGAAATTTGTCTTATAGGTTATAGTATTTTACTCGACCTCAATAGCATCTTGCAACACCCAGAATCGATCCCTCTTCATAAAATAGTTCATCTCCAACATAAAAGAAATACCCAACAACTTAGAAATTGCGCTCATCCAATAGAATAATGCACCCAGATCTCAATATATGGACTAAACAAAGAAATGATGGGACCAAAAAGTGAAATGGAGCACCCAATAGTCACTAGATATGTCGAGCAAGTGTTTAATCTACCCAAAACAAGGAAATACAATCTAGGTAGTAGAGAAATATTCCTAGAACAAAATATTTGGCCCCAAACATATAAAATCGTCCCCAATCAGAAAGATATTTTGCCTCTGTTAGAAAATAATGGTTTTCATTGTCCAATCAACTCTCCTAGGTGGTAACTTGGTCTTCTTATAGCAGAGAATTTTCCCAGTAGAGAAATAATTTCCCCCTTGTCCGGAAAAATGACCCCCACACTCTAAAACTCAGCACCACAGAGATATTCGACCCAACTTAAGAGAAAAATCGGCCTCCTCAATCTAGTTGACCCATTTCATATCAAAACTCAATTGCCACCTCTGAAACTTAGCCACAACTGAAAGAAAGAACAATTATTGAAGATATTCCAATTTTTGATGAAGCACACAGAAGAAATATATATGATATCTCCCCCAAATTGACTAACTATGGTGGATGGCCTCACCACCGAAGCCAATCTCTGAAAATTCTCCTAGGGTTATCGTCCCAAGAGTTCCAAAACCACAATTAGTTCTCTCAATGATAAATTATCAAATACCAATGCAAGAATGAGAGAGAGTTCCATATTGTTCCCCTTTAATTCATCCATTGACCCTTTTTGTGACTTTTTTACCTTTTAATCAATTTAAGTGACTTTTCACAATCCCCATAGTCACGTAGGCACCTTTTCCCACTTTACACAATGTCACCTTTAATTTTTAATTAATTCTCGCTCTAGTGACATTAATAATTATTTCCCTTTTTAATTCCCTTACTACGTCCCATGGGAATTACTTAGGCCATTTCGCCAATTCGTCTAGAAGACTCATTTGGAAAGGAACATTACATTCCTCCCTTCCTGAGATTTCTTGTCCTCAAGTAGCTGCAAATTTGGGTGTTGTAAGATCTTATCACCCTCCCATGTGGCATCCTCTATGGGTATGTCCTGCCATCTGATGAGGTATTCCTGAATCACATTTTTGCACAGTTTCCTCTCTCGGACCTCCAATACCTCCTTAGGAACCAGTATTAACTTCCCCTCCTCATCCAATGGAGGTAGGTATGGTGAAGTGGTGACTTGTTTTCCGAATGCCTTTTTGAGACATGAGACATGAAACATATTTTGGATTTTTCTTCCCTCCAACAACTTCAGTTCATAAGCCACTTCACCAACACTCCAAACCACCCTGTAAGGCCCATATAAACGTGGCTTAAGATTTTCTACTTTGCTCTTATTTAGTTAATATTGTATGTATGGTTGTAGCCTCAAGAAAACCAAGTCTCCCACCTCGAAAGTATGCTCAACCCTGTGCCTATCTGTATATAGATTTTGTTGATTTTTGGTTGTCTGGAAGTTGTCCTTGAGAGCCTTGAGTATGTCATGGCTCTCTTGGATCCTATCCTTGGATTTGGAAGCCTTGTTGTCCCAAAATTTTAATTCAACAAAGGAATGAGCATCACACCTGGAAAATTCTCTAAATGGTGTCATGCCAATCGACATGTGATGAGTGGTTTTGTAGAAGTGTTCTTCCAGATGAAACCACTTCACCCATTCTTTTTTCTACCCTGACACATGGTTATGTAAATATCCTTCAAGCAATTTATTCACAATCTCCATTTTTCCATTTGTATGAGGGTGACAACTAGTGTTGGGGATCAACCTTGTGTCAGCCAATATAAACATCTCATGACAAAAAGTGCTAAGGAATATGCTATCCCTGTCACTGACTTTATATTTTAGTAGCCCATGAAGTTTGAATACCTATATGAAGAATAGATTTTCTACCTGTGTTGTCTTATACTTTGATGATATGAAAAATAAGTGTGCAATTATGTTCAATCGATCGACCACTACATAGATACAACCTCTTCCCTATACCTTTGGAAACCCTTTGATAAAGTCCATGGATATACTCTCCCATTTCTACTCTAGAATGGGAAACGAATGTAATAATCCTGCAAGATAGGTATGTAAATGTGTTGAACCTGCACATAATATATCTAGATAGAAAATACCACACACATTTGCAGAGAGAAATTGAGAAAGAAGAAGCAAGAGAGAAAGAATGGAAGAATTCTCATTAACTGTAATGAATAATGAATAATTTACACATGATATACTCTGTATAACTCAACCAATGCGCACTGGAGGAGAATCCAATGCACCATAGTGGTGGTATAGAGTGATATGGACACACACCAACAGTTAAGAGAGTAAACTTCCACCTAGTCTAGTCTCTCAGGAAGTTACGGGAGTGAACCACCACCTAGCTAAGTTAACTAGTCTACTAGTCTTCAGTTAATTGACTGAAATAGAGTGAAGTGAGGAGGAGATCACAGAATCATGGATAATGCGCTAGTTTGGTGATGATACCAAGGCTAATGCACATTAGCTGGTGATGATCCCAATGTTGCATGGTGACAAAACCAATGCAACATCTAGACTCCACTCAACTAGTCAAACTGAAGTGAAAACTGAAGAGAATATTCTCCCTAGAGGAATATTCTCCCTAAAATATAGGAGACTGGATAATGACTAATAAAAAGGAAAAACCTTAGGAAAAATAAATACTAGGTGTGTGTGAATTAACTCCAACACCCCCCCTGAACATCACTATGGTGAAAATAAAGAATGGGCCCCAATAACGAGGCCATGTTAGGTACCAAAATACAGAAGATACATTGAAATAAAGTGAGGAAAGAGGGAAAACCTCATGGGAAAACCCCCCCTCAAGGTACAATGTATTTAAAAAAAGAACTAAAGTTGCTAGGAAACTATGTCCTTCACTCCAAGATGACTTTGCGGAGAATGGAACTTCTGCTCAATGAAGGTCTTGGTGAAGATTTATTCTATTTGTTCTCTTGAAGGACAAAATTGTAGGTCGATGCTCTCCTTGTGTACTAAGTCCCAGATTTAGTGCATGTGGATCTCAATGTGCTTCATCCACTTCCTCTGAAATGGATCTCTGCGGAACTCCATACTTCTCTGGTTTTCACACCAAAGGACGATCAGCCGATGAAACTGAATTCCCAACTCAGTGAGAAAATGATGTAGCCACATAGCCTGAATGGTTATGTTAACTACCTCTCTATACTCTTCCTCAGCTAAAGATAGATAAATGGCATATTTCTTCTTTCTCAACCAACAGATAGGCCTGGAACTAAGACTGAGTGAGTAACTAGATGTGGACTTGTGATCAAAGCTATCACCAACCCAGTCAAAATCAATGAACCCAATGAGATATAATGTAGATTCTGTTGCATAATGAATCCCAAAGGTGGTGGTTCTTTGTATGTATCAAAGGATACGCTTCACAACCTTCTAATGTAGCTCATCAGGCTCCTACATGAACCTAGAAACTATGTCAACTGCATAGGAGAGGTATGGTATAGAGTGTGTGAGATACAACATGCTCCCCACTAGTTGTCTATACAATGTTTTGTCAACCAGTGGAGTGTCCCTGCCATCCTCAAGTTTGAATCCTGATAGGAAAGGAGTCGGAGTAGACTTACAGTCTATCATGTGAAATTTCTCAAGGAGATCTGGAGCATACTTGGACTGAGACACGTTTATGCTTGTTGCATCCTAACTGATCTTGAGTCCAAGGAAGAAGTGTAGCAGACCCATGTTCATCATCAAAAACCTTTCATGTAGAATCCTCTTGACTGTAGCAATCACTGAAGTTGAGCAACTGATGATCAACAAATCATCAACATACAGAACTAAGAGTAGAAGTGAATCAGTCATGTTGAGCATGTAGACATTCAAGCCTGATTTACAATGTACAATCTTTTGTGACAACATGTATGAGTCCATCCTGGAATTCTATACCCTCAGAACCTACTTAAGGCCATAAATATATTTATTCAGTCGACAGACCAAAGATGAATCCTACATAAATCCATAGGGTTGCTCCACATAGATCTTCTTAGAGAGATCATCATGAAGAAATGCATTCTTTATGTCCATTTGATGGAATTCCCATCCCTTGGCTGCAACAATGGAAAGTGCCAAATGTATGGAATCCATCTTTTCTACTGGAGTGAAGGTCTCATCATAGTCAATGCCATGAACTTGTTGAAAGCCTTTAGCAACAATCCTATCTTTGTATTTGCTAATATGTCTATATGTTGTGCTCTTGGTCCTGTAGACCCATCTGCACCTGACAATTTTCCTTCCAGAAGGAAGAGGAACCAAATCCAAATTCTGGTTCTCAAGGAGGGAGTTGTACTCCTCCTACATGGTGGATTCCCAAAAGGGATTTCCAGCAGCCTCACCATAAGAATGTGGATCTGAATACTAAACCAAGAAAAGATTCCTAGAAGGAAATGGTTCATTGGTAGTGAGTGCAATAGGATTCTCCTTGAAATCAGATCAAGTCCTCCTAGTATCGACTGGATCACCAACAAGATCCCCTGCATCCTAAAGAGTAGTCTAGGCCCACTTAGGCCTCTACTCTGGCCCTGCATCTACATATGGATGCATTGACTCTGCATCTGATTATACTGACTCTATATATGGATTATCTGAATCCTATGAATCAAAAATATCATCTGAATAAGAGTCAGCATGTCCATGCTCATCATCTTGGACAGGTGGAAGAATGAAGGTGTTTGCATGTGGCTATTGAGGTACATGCGAGACACTTTCCTTGAATTGAACACTTCTCTTAACGATGAGCTGGTCTAAGGAAAGATCAATAAGTTTGTATCCCTTCACACTGTTGGGGTATCCAACAAATATACACTCTGTGCTCTGTGGATCAAGTGCCTTCCTCTTTTTAGAGGGAATCTGGGTCCATGCACATGAACTAAAAATATGAAAGTTGGTTACTTCCGGTTTGAGGTCGCTCCAAGCCTCGTAGGGGGGTCTTATCATTGACAAATATATGGGAAGATTTTTTTTGTATGTAGGTTGAATAATTAATTTCTTTGTCCCATAGTCTCTATGGTAGTGACTTTGCATGTAGCATGCAAGATGACATCTCTTTTAAAGATTTGTTTTTTTCCGCTCAACAAATCCGTTTTGATGCGGAGTATAGGGAACTGTGTGTTGCAACTGAATCCATGCCTCATGAAAAATATTTTGGATCTTATTATTGACATACTCTCCCCCATTATCAGTTTGGAGGACTTTGATTTTCTTTCCTGACTATGACTCAACCAGGGCTTTGAAATCTTTGAGGTGTTGAAAGACCTCTGATTTTTTCCTAAGAAAGTAAATCCATGTGAAACGTGAGAAATCATCAACAAAAATGAGAAAAAACCTCACCTTGTTTATTTATGGATGTGTAAAAGGACCCATGAGGTCACTATGGATCATATCTAAAGGAGAGGAAACTCTCTGAGTCTTTCGTTTGTCAAATTTATCTTGAGGGTTTTTTCCAAGAACACATCCCTCACAAATTCCTTTAGAGAAATGGATGTCTGGTAGACCATAAACCAAAATTTTCTTTCTAATTTGTTTCATATATCTGAAATTCAAATGCATGAACCTTTTGTGCCATATCCTACTACTTTCATCAGCATGGGTAAGCAGTAAAGTAGAATCTGGTTCAATAAATTCAGAAAATGTATACAATCTATATTGATGATTTACCTCACCGGTAGCAACACTGGAATTGGTTTGCATGTCATAGATGTCCACTACATTAGTTGTGAATATGAATTTATTTTTTGTGTTGAAATTCGTCATTTGATACATGGAGAGAAGATTGACGAAAAGTTTGGGAACGTGCAACACATTCTCAAAGCTTCAGTTGGTGAGTTCAATCCTTCCTTTGTCAGTGACCTTGATTGGAGATTTGTCCCCCATCAGAATATGAGGACCTTTACATGAATTCAATGAAGAATAGACTACTTTTTTGGCATCCATGTGATGTGATGCTCCTGAATCTACGATCCAAGCATCGAGAGAGGAGTTGATGGCAATCAAAGCATGGCTAGAATTTCCTTTCTTGGGATTCTGATCTTTTGGCTTCTTCTTCTTGGAACCCTTAGGGATACAATATCCAAGGTTATTTTGTTGAAGTATTTGATTCATCGTATCTATTTGTTTTTGCATGCATGTGTATTCTAGATGGAATCCTTTATGGAAATATGTGTATTTCTCCCCTTTTCTTCCCTTTCCACCTTTGGATCTAGAGACATCGGTGAAGGGTTTTGAGTACCCTTCCTTATTTAGATTTGCATGAGCTTTCTTTCTGTCTTTATCTTTAGATTTATGATATTGATGGCTTCCATATTTCATAGTAAGTGCATGCACCTTTAGACCTTTGATTTTTCCCATGTTGATGAGCTTGGTTTTCTCTTGTGGATCCAAAGGAGAATTTGACTGAATGGAATGTGGATATGAACACAGATAATTCAGGACCAAGTTTGGAGAAAATGGTGAGAACCATTTGTTTCTCCTCATATTTATCAATCCCGCAAGCTTTGAGTTGTGACATTAAATCCTTGTATTTTGTAAAGAAATCTTAGAGATTGTCGAAGCTTTTTGGATCCAATGTGGGAAATTCCACCTCGAAAATGTGTCCCCTCATCTCATCTTGTTTTCCAAAGAGACCTTCCAAGGTGTCCAGGATTCATTGGGGGTTTTAAAGGAAGATATGTGAAAAAGGAGATCAAGAGAGATGAGACTGCAAATTGTTCTGAATGCTTCATCCATTCGATTTAGATACTTGGATTTTTCTATGGCTGATGTCGGTTTTGTCTTTGTATTCAAGGTTAACTTGTACAATCCTCTCATTTGGATATGCATGATTATTATCTCCTTTCATGTAAAGTAATTGTAAGGTGTAAGAATGAATTCTTTTTGGAATTCCATTTTTCCACTATCTTTAATCTTTGGTACCTGAAAAAATAATTTGGTGTATCTTTTGCTTAGCAGTCCGTCATCTCTGATACCATGTAAATGTGTTGAACCTGAAAAAAATAGATCTATCTAGAAAATACCACACACATTTGCAGAGAGAAATTGAGAAAGAAGAAGTAAGAGAGAAAGAATGGAAGAATTTTCATTAACCGTAATGAATAATGAATAATTTACACATGATATACTTTGTATAACTCAACCAATGTGCACTAGAGGAGAATCCAATGTTCCATAGTGGTGGCCTAAAGGTATCTGGACACACACCAGTAGTTGCGGGAGTAAAATGCCACCTAGTCTAGTCTCTCAGGCAGTTACGAGAGTGAACTGCCACCTAGATGAGTTAACTAGTCTACTAGTCTTCAATTAACTGGCTGAAACAGAGTGAAGTGAAGAGGAGATCAGGGAATCATGGGTAATGTGATAGTCTGGTGATGATACCAAGGCTAATGCACATTATCTAGTGATGATCCCAATGTTGCATGGTGACAAAACCAATGCAGCATGTAGACTCCACTCAACTAGTCAAACTGAAGTGAAAAATGAAGAGAATATTCTCCCTAGAGGAGTATTCTTTATAAAATATAGGAGACTAGGTAATGACTAATAAACAAGGAAAAACATTAGGAAGAATAAGGTTAAGAACCAAACATCAATATAGCATAGAAAAACATCAGGAAAAGTACTCAACGCCTTGAAAAAGAGATAATTTCAAATAATAAGCCTCTTTGAGGGGGCAACCTCCTTTTACCCCACTTAAATGTTCAAGTACAAGATGATTCAAAATGAAAATGCATACTTGGTATATATAGGAGACTAGGAGGTATAATTACAACTAATGGCCTAAAGCCGACATAAATAAAATAATATCTCCTTGCAATATATAGGAGACTATGAGGTATAATTACAACTAATGGCCTAAAGCCGACATAAATAAAATAACATTACTAATCTAATATGCCCCAATTAAGGGGTAATGAGCCAATATTAGGGCTTAACATGCCCCTCCCCTTGAGACAAGTGTTGCCTGCAACGCTTGAGTAACTCTGGATGCTTTTGTATAAAAGACTCATCTTCCCAAGTGGAATCTTCAGCGGATAGTTTCCTCCATTTAATGAGATACTCTGAAATGGATCTATTCCTCAGTTGGATAATTCTTGTATCAGTGATGGATTTAGGCTCCAATATGATTTTTCCTTCCTCGTCAAGCTCTGGCAATATAGTTTGAACTAGGATCTTGTCGCCTATAACCTTCTTTAAGCATGAAACATGGAAAACTGGGTGTCCTCGTGAAGATGCAGGTAGCTCCAATTTGTATGCCATAGTACCAATATTTTGAAACACCTTATAAGGGCCATAGTACTTTGGTGATAATTTATTATCCATCTTGGCTTGCTTGAGGGACATCTGTTTGTATGGTTGTAGTCTTAAAAATACCCAATCCCCTACTTCAAAACTTCTTTCACTATGATGTTGATCTGC
>ML784443.1:844109-889532 GCA_009831015.1 Picea engelmannii
AGTGATGGAAGGAGGGTGGTATCCATAAAGTTCCATAAATGGTGTCATTTTTGTTGCAGTATGAAAGGAAGTGTTATACCACCATTCTGCCAAGGGTAACCATTTGAACCATTATGTTTGTTTATCAAAGACAAAGCAACGAAGGTATCCTTCTAGACATTTGTTCACTATCTCGGTTTGTCCATTAGATTGAGGATGATAGGATGAGCTATGAGCCAATTGAGTACCCGAACAATAAAATAATTTTGTCCAAAAATGTCCAGTGAAGATGGGATCTCTGTCACTTACAATAATCTTTGGGCTGCCATGTAGCTTTTGAACTGTCTCCATGAATGCGGTGGCAACTGTACTAGCTTTGAAGGGATGAGAGAGTGCACAAAAGTGTGCGTACTTGGTCAGTCTATCAACAATCACCATTATGACACTCTTTCCTTCAGAATTTGGTAACCCTGTGATGAAATCCATGGAAACCTCTTCCCAATGCTGACTTGGGATGGATAATGGTTGTAAAAGACCTGGGGTCTTAATTGTTTCCACCTTATTTTGTTAGCAAACCAAACATTCTACCACAAACCTTTGAACATCAGTTTTAAGGCCATCCCAAAAAAAATCCTTCTTAACTCTATGGTAGGTTTTCAAAAATCCCAAGTGCCCTCCTACTAGAGAGGTGTGCAATTCCAATAGTACCTTTTGTTTGAGTTGAGAGTTCTTACATAAATATAAGCGATCTTTGTACTATAGTGAATCATTTTTCCATGTAAATGTATCTGATGCACTGGAATCCTGCTGCAACCTTTCAATGAGAGTCCACACTTTTCCATCATTCTTCCATTCATCCCTTGCTTCTATTATCCAATTGGGTTGGATGATTGAGATAGCATAGAGAAAATCCTCAACATCTTCATCCTTTCTTGAGAGTGCATCTGCCACAACATTTTGCTTCCCCTTTTTATAGATGATTTCAAAATCATAACCCAATATCTTAGTTACCCATTTTTGTTGTTCTTTTGAAGATAGTCTTTGTTCCAAGAAGTATTTAAGACTATCATGATCTATTTTGACCTTGAAGTGCCTACAAATTAGGTAAGGACACCATTTATTCAATGCATGTAGTATTGCCATCATTTCTTTCTCATAAATGGGTTTGTGTAAGTCCTTTCCCTTGAGTGATCGACTTTAAAAAGCCAGGGGCCTTCCTTCTTGCATTAGGACAGCACCAATTCCATTTCCCGAGGCATCACATTCCACAATAAATGTTTTTGTGAAGTCTGGAGTGGTCAAGACAGGAGCTTTAAACATCACCTCTTTAATTTGTTCAAAAGCATTAGTTGCCTCTGGAGTCCATGAAAATGATTTCTTCTTAGTTAGTGTTGTTAAAGGTGCTGCTATTCTTCCATAGCTCCGAACAAACTTGCGGTAGTAACCTGTAAAACCCAAAAATCCTCTAAGATTCTTTAGTGTTTTGGGAATCGGCAGCCCATCATGGCCTTAATCTTATTAGGGTCTACCTTGACACCTTCATGAGATAAAATATGACCCAAATACTCTACCTCCTTTACTCCAAAGAAACATTTGGATGGTTTGGCATATAGTTGTTGCTCCTTTAGTAGTTGTAGTACCTTGTCAACATGTCGCAGATGATCCTAGGACCTATGGGTTATGGACCTTATACTTTCGGAGATACAACCTATACAAGATAGGGTTCTGGAATCATCCTGAAATGAGTCATTGTGTAATTTTCGCTATAAAATATTTTCTGTAACGTTTCAGACCCTAAACTCTAGAAGCCATTTATGGAAATTAGTAAGGTATATGTGGTAAAAAGTTCAGCTTCTGGGTCATCTTAAATTTGTAGATACACCTTGTGTAAGATAGGGTATCTGACTAGTCCTATTGACTAGTCTCAAGAAGGTGTTCCGGGTAAAACAATCATAACTTCTTGCTAGAGTATCCAAATTGAGTGGGACTGGTTTCATTGGATCGTGAACAGTCTACAGTATTTAGGGTGTGATCGTACCAATGTTAATGCACCAGATCCCATATGTAGCAGTGAAACCCCAGGAACCTAGCTCTGATACCATATGTTAAGAACCAAACATCAATATAGCATAGAAAAACCTCAGGAAAAGTACTCAACGCCTTGAAAAAGAGATAATTTAAGATAATAAGCCTCTTTGAGGGGGAAACCTCCTTTTACCCCACTTAAATGTTCAAGTACAAGATGATTCAAAATGAAAATGTCTCCTTGGTATATATAGGAGACTAGGAGGTATAATTACAACTAATGGCCTAAAGCCAACATAAATAAAATAACATCTCCTTGGTATATATAGGAGACTAGAAGGTATAATTACAACTAATGGCCTAAAGCCAACATAAATAAAATAACATTAATAATCTAATATGCCCCAATTAAGGGGTAATGAGCCAATATTAGGGCTTAACAAATAAATCCTAGGTCTGTGTGAAGTAACTCCAACAAGGTCTTGTCTAACTTGTTATGTTGACAAGTCACACACTCTCTCACATGCTTCAACACATAATCTTTGAGTCCCTTCCAAGTGAACCTCTCTCGGATTTTCCTGTAGGTTTTGAAATACCCCAAGTGTCCTACCAATGGTGTATTGTGCATTGCCTCAATGATTTTTTCCTTTAGTGTAGACTCTAGAACTAGATATATATGGTCCTTGTAGTAGATGATGTCATCTACCACCTTATACCTATCATCTTGTGTATTGCGGTCCATCACTTCACAATAAAACTTGTTCTTGGAATATTCCACCACTAGATGGGATTTCCAATCAGCTAAAATCTCTATGAGCAAACACATCCCTGGCCTTCTAGAAAGGGCATCAACTACTTCATTTTTCTTCTCTTTGACATATTCAATTTCAAATTCATATACCCTCAATTTTATAACTCACTTTTGTTGTTTTTCATTCAATTTCGTTTTCCCCATGAAGTGCCTCAAGCTATTATGGTCTATTTTAACCAAAAATTTCCCACCTACCAAATATCGTCAAAACTTCACTAAGGAATGCATGATGGAAACCATCTCTTTGTCATATATGGAATAAAGTTTCTCCCTCTCCAAGATATTCCTTCTCTCATATGAAATAGGATGCCTCTACTTCATCATCACTTCTCATATCCCTTCACCTAATGCATCGCACTCAAGCACAAAGGGATGAGTGAAGTCAGGAAGTTCTAAAACTGGGCAGGTGTTCATCACTTCCTTCCTGTGGTCAAATGCCTTCTGAGCCTCTTCAATCCATTTAAATGCTCCTTTTTTTGTGATGTTTGTGAGAAGTGCAGACAACTGTGTAAACCCTTTCACAAATCGTCTGTAATAACTACAAATCCCAAAGAATCCATGTAGATGTGTGATATTTTTGGGTGGTGGCCAATCTAATATAGCTTGTATCTTTTCCCTGTGCACTTGCACTCCTTGTGCGCTGACCACATGTCCCAAGTATAGAACCTATATAATGAAAAATTCACACTTTGATTCTTTGGAATACAATGAATTCTCCTCCATGATGCTCAAAATCTCCTCTAAGCTCCCCAAATGTTCCTCCCATGTTTTTCTATATATCAACAAATCATCAAGAAAAACCAGTAAAATCTTTCGCAACTGCTTTTTGAATAAGTGATTCATGAATGAATTAAATGTATCAGGTGCATTGGTCAGCCCAAATGGAATAACCAAGAACTTATAATGCCTATAATGGAACCTGAAAAAAGTTTTGTGAATGACTTCTTCCCTGACCCCAATTTGATGGTAACCAGATTGAAGATCAATCTTTGAAAAGTATATTGCTCCATGCAGCTCATCTAGAAGCTTGTTGATCATCGGTATAGGTTACCTATTTTTTATTTTCTTTTTTTTCAGGGCCCTATAGTCAATAAAAATCCTCATAGTTCCATCATTCTTCTTAACCAAAACCATCGAAGAAGTGAAAGGACAGGAACTGGGTCTGATATACCCCATCTCAAGCAAATCCTTGATGGTTTTTTCTATTTCATCTTTGAATTACTTGGTGTTCCTGTAAGGGGTGTTTATGAGCGGTTTGGTTCCCTCCAACTCTATAGTGTGCTCAAAGACTCTGTCTAGTGGTGTCCCTGGAGGTATCTGTCCAAAGACCTTGTTATGTCTTCTCAACAATGCTTGAATATCTACATGATGGTGTTGTCATCCTTGTGCATCTACCATTTTTGTGATAAAACACTTAGTTTCATATGCTATATATCCTCGCCTGAAAATAGCCTCCATCCTTTTATTTGACAAAAATGTAGGGTATTGTTTGACATGACTCTCAAAAAAAACAATTTACCTCTTGGTGTGAAGAATTTCATTATCATCACTTTATAATTTGACACGATGTCCCCCAATGTTTGAAGCCATTGGACTCCCAAAAATATATTGGAGTCTTCCAAATCGATGACATAGAAGTCATCGGTCAAGGTGTAGTTTCCCAATGTCATGGCCAAATTGGAAATATTCTTCATGCATGACACATTATACCCATCAGTCATTGCTACACTAAACCCCTCAAAGTCCTCAGTAGCCATCTGTCTCTTGGTTATCCAAGATGCAATAATGAAATTGTGGATTTCCCCACCATCAATCAAATCCATGATCCCTTGTCCAAGTAGTAACCTGATGACTCTGAAGGTGTGGAATCTAGGTGTGCCTGATAGAGTGGAAATATCCACCTCTTTTTCCTCCTTGTGAGAGTTCTCCTCAATAGAGTTCCCATGATCATTACCCTGCTCCGTTGCAACCTCTTCCTCCTCATCACTATTTTAATGCACTTTGATTTAGTGAACCTTTCCTTTTCTCATGCATCTATGGCCCGATTCCCAAGGTTTTTTTATAGTTGAAGTGAAGATTATTTTTTCTCATCTCATTCCAATTCGCCTCATCTAAACTCTCCTTAATTGTCCCTTCTTTCTCTGGAGGTTTTTTATCTTTTCCTTTCTGTGGAATGAATGGTTTAGAGAATTTCTTTGTCTTTGGGACTGCACCCCCCATGTCTTGGGTCCCGATGATAGAATCCTGTAATTTCTCTAGTTTGAAATAATTCACCCAACCATGAAGTGGTTTAGATAAACCCTCAATAAGCAACATCACCAATCTCAGCTCAAAGATACTTGGCATGGTGACTACAATCCTTTGAAACTCTATGATGTAGGCATCATGTGTTCCCTCCTACTTGATTTGTGCCAACTCCCTGAAATGTATCTTAGGGTCCTTCTTATCAAACCTCTCCATTACCTTCTAAGTGAAGTCTAAATAGGAGGTGATAGTAGCATGTCCTAGAGTGATCAACCAATGGTACCACCACTCGTGGGATTCTCCATCAAGGTGCAGAGTAGATAATTTAATCTCTTCGGCCTTTTTCATAGGATTGAGATGGAAATATGTATCTAGCTTATGTACCCATGCTCTGGATGTGCTATTTCTAGACCCATCGAAGGATGGAATGGATAGCTTTCCCAACTTCTGTATGAGATCCTTTTTTTTGTTTCCCTCTGTTGTGATCCCTTGGTCTATTATTGTATTTGATTGTGCAGAAGTCCTATAGTGACATGAATTCCTAAAAATCATCACCTAGAGATTGATACTCTCTCAAGTAGTCTTGAAAAGTTTCACTTGGAACTTGTTGCCCTTGATTCTATGTTTTTTGATTTCCCAAGAATTGAGGCATAAAAGGTCTGGGGATTGTCCTACTATTGGTCCTAGCACCCACTTGAATAGGAATCCTATTATGGTTAGGTGTGGGAATATCAAGATGGATTCCCTCACCATTGTTCCCATTGTTCACATTGGAATCCCCTGCACCATTGTTACTCCCATGGTTCTGATTTTTCTAGCTACTGGAAATCAATTGTGCCAATAGTTGTGTTAATTGATGTTGCCCAGTAGCTAAGACTTCTAGGATTTGTATAGCTTTGTCCTCATTATTATCCCCCGTGACTTCTTCTTGTTCCTCCTCTGGTTGGTTCTCCCTTATTTATCCTATTCCGTTAAATATGTCCTCTTTCCCTCATTGTATTCTACTTCTGTAGGTGATATACCTATTTTTCCCTTGCCTCATGAATAACAAACCCCCTCAAGCTAGGTGGATACACTACTCTGATACCACTGTAATGTTCTAACTATTTGTTTTGTTTTTTCTTTCTTATTTTCCACAGAGATATTTATTCAAACTGTTTGCAACCAAATGTTCCCACAACAGTCATGTATGATATTAAACTCAACATGAAGGTTGGAAAATAATTATCTGTAACATATTTCATTGTGTTTGTTGTATTATATGGCCATGACAACAAGAATACAAGCTGAAATATCAAACAAAAATACAATAATACTTAATGGTGAAAAACTTGATTTTATATTTGTTTTTCTCATTGCAATATTGTAGAGAAATGTGTCATGTAGGTGATAGTATTATACTCGACCTCAGTAGCATCTTACAACACCCAAAACCAATCCCTTTTCGGAAAATAGTTTATCTCTATCATAAAAGAAATACCCAACAACTTAGAAATTGTGCTCAGACAATAGAATAATCCTCCCAGATGTCAATATATGGACTCAACAAACAAATGATGTGACTAGCAAGTGAAATGGAGCACCCAGTAGTCACTAGGTATGCCCAACAAGTGTTTAATCCACCTAGAAAAAGGAAATATGATCCAGGTAGTAGAGAAATCTTCCCAGAACATAATATTTGGCCCCAAACATATAAAATCTTCCTCAATCAACAAGATATTCAACCTCTGTTAGCAAATAATGGTTGTCATTGTCCAATCGACTCTCCTAGGTGGTAACTTGGTCTTCTCGTAGTATAGAATTCGACTAGCAGAGAAAGAATCTCCCCCTTGTCCAAAAAAATGACCCCCACACTCTAAAAATCAGCACAACGGAGATATTTGACCCAGCTTAAGAGAAAACTCATCCTCCTCAATCTAGTCGACCCATTTCTTATAAAAACTTAGTCACCACCTATGAAACTTAGCCACAACTGAAAGAAAAAACAATTACTAAAGATATTTCAATCATCAATGAAGGACATGGAAGAAATATGTATGATATATCCCACAAATTGACCAACTAGGGAGTACGGTCTCACCACCGAAGCCAATCTCTAAAAATTCTACTAGGGTTTTCGTCCCAAGAGTTCCAAAACCATAATGAGTTCTCTCAATGAGAAATTACTAAATACCAATGCAAGAATGAGAGAAGTCACCCTATTTTTCCCTTGTAATTCATTTGTTGACCCTTTTGCAACCTTTTTACCTTTTAAGCAATATAAGTGACTTTTCACGTTCCCCATAATAACTTAGTCACCTTTTTCCACTTTACTCAATGTCACCTTTAATTTTTAATTAATTCCCTCTCTGGTGACATTAATAATTAATTCCCTGACTATGGCCCATGGTAATTACTTACACCATTTCATTGATTTATATAGAATACTCATTTGGAAAGGGACATGATAATATTTATGAGCAAAGTAGAGGAAGGCTAGTATTGCAAAAACCTTGGAATGACAAGATGAAAGGAAAGAGGGATCAAAGGAAGAAAGGATTTAAGCCACCCATTTTCAAGAACAAATCCCAAGAAAATAAACAAGGAAAATCAACCCAAAATGAGCACAAGACAACAGATTCATTTGGGAAAATTCCAAGGAAGCAACTTGTACAATGTTGGGGATGTAATGGAAATCACCTATATAGGCACCACCGTCACAAAGGAGAAAGAATCAGGACTATCCACAACATTCAGGAGGTTGAAACAGTTGAAAACATGGGGGGAAACATCCAAGGATTTATGCAGCCTTGGACAACAAGCAAGTAGAGTATGAATCCCCCATGATTGAAGTGGAAGGTAATATTTATTATCATCCCATATGAATTTTAATTTATTCTATAGCTAGCCATACTTACATAAACTCTAAAATTGTTGAAAGATTTCACTTGCAAAGGAGTAAGCATAAGAAATATTGGTTAGTTTAGTTAGACAAAGGGCTAAGAGAAAGATCACTGAGTTGGTTAAATATTGTCCAATAGATATGAATGGACTTAAGAAAAAGGTAGATGTGAACATCATACCATTGGGTTCATATGTGTTTATAATTGTCATAGATTGGTTGAAAAAACACCATGATTTCCTATAATGTTACAACAAGATGATAACTTGTTTTGATGAGGAGGGAATAAAGGAAAGATTCAAGGCATTTCGAGGGTTGTAGTTGTTAAAAATATTTATGTCATGCAACTGAAAAAGAGTTTCTGAAAGGGGTGTCAAATTTTTTCATCCCATATGGAAGAGGAAACCAAAGATATAATGGAAAGTATTAGAAACCATCTTCTCTTGAAATAATTTGAAGATGTTTTTGGGGAGACCCCAGGATTGCCACCAAAGGGAGACATTAATTTATTTATTTATTTGGTGCCAAGAGCTACCCCAATGTCCAAGGCACCTTATAGAATCGACACACTAGAATTGAAAAAGTTGCATATGTAGCTTGAAGAAATTTTGAAGAAGGGGTATATATGCCCAAGTGTTTCACCTTGGAGATCCCCCTTTCTTTTTGTAAAGAAGAAGGATGAAACAGTAAGGCTATGTATTGATTTCAGATAGTTGAATAAGGTCACAATAAAGAAAAAATATCCTTTGCCAAGGATTGATGATCTTTTTTATCAGTTGAAAGGTGTAAGAATATTTTCCAAGATTGATTTGAGATCGAGTTATCATCAAGTGAGGACAAAGGAAGAGGATATCATCAAGTCAATGTTTAGAAAAAGATATGGACATTATGAATTTATGGTATCTCCTTTTGGACTGCCATAGTTATTTTCATGTTCCTGATGAATGGAGTATTCATGGGGTGCCTAGACAAGTTTGTGATTGTTTTCTTAGATAACATTCTCATCTACTTGTTCGGCACTTTAATTATCTAAATAAATAGATAATTAAGGTGTTCAATATAAATTGTCAAACCCAGGGAATTTTTGTTATTGTAAGATAATTGTGCACAATCTATGCTAGATTATGAAAGCAACACTAATAAAATTGCAGTAAGGTAAAATAAAAGAAAGAAAATTCAAAAGAATAACACTAACACAAGTTGTTGACACAACTGGAGTTATAATCTATTGTTGCAGAATTGAAATCACACTTGAATAATTGAAATCACACTTGCCTAATTGAATTCTAATTTCCAGGAGTAGAAATTAATGAGTGTATAAGAATATTGGATTATCTAATATATTCTAATTTTCTATATTACTCTTGCAGAAAGACGTTTTGTGCTAATTGTTCAAAGGAAGTCTACTTAATTGCAGAAGGGGAATTCACACTTCTAATTAATTTTTCTTGAAAACAAAGATTTAATCTAATGCAGAAAAGGAATTAACTCTCAAAGAAATTCTCCAGCAGTATTCAACAATTGATGCTAACTCTCATGAGACACACTGATGTGCATTAACAGAAAGGTACTGAACTGTAACAACAAATTTATTTTAGAAATGCATAAGCAGGTAAATCACACAACTGTAAATAATCAAAGCAGTTAATCTAAAACTCAAAACAGAAGGGAATTTGTGAGGAAGGTGGGCCCTTTCCTTCTCACTGAATCCACTCGAAAAAGACTACAGTAGGTTAGAGAAACTCAATTCACTTCTTTATTAACTCACAAAAATGGTCATATACAATATGCTTCACTTCACTCTCTGTTCCACAACTAATATTTGATACTAATGATTACAAAATATCTGTTATTTAAAGATAGATTCATTCAGTTGAAACAGACTCAGAACAGCCTTGAGAATCAGAGATTCTCAAGTTGTTCGTATGATACAAAAGATCTATCATCTTCACAAAATATGGAAAACGAATCTTGATCACCAGCGTGAGACAAAATGTGTAATAGCCTTGAGGATCGGTCTTCAGGATTTAGAATTGAATGATATACCAGCTTCCAAGATCGGTGGGCATCTATTGCAATAGGTGTAACAGTTTCTAGGAAAGGTGCGCAGATGTTGTAGTCGTGTAACAACATGCATAACTGGCGCACAACTGTAACAGCTGGTGCAACAAAAACGATATTTCTTCAAGACTTGGTTTTTCTACACATTTTGATCATTATTTGAACACTCATGGGTAAAATATGATAAACTATACCAATCAAACATGTTAAGTAAATAAGAATATAAAATCAAGATCAATGATTCATACCTTGGAAAAAAGGTCTTAGCAAACATGATATTAGGCATTTTACCATAGAAATGATAAGGTTGAATGAGAAAAAGATATAGTGAAAAAGGGACATTTCTAGGTCCTAACATGCCCCCCAACGGAAGATATTTCATGTCCTCATGCAAAACACATTCAAGCCTTACTCTGAATCTGAGTCAGGGAAGTGACTCCTCCAATGAAAATTGCTAAGACAAATCGCTAAGTACCAGTATGGGAAAAACCTTTGTGTACCCCTGTTACCCATGATTTTGGTCATTATGATGGTGTATTGATGATGGTGTACTCAGGCTCCTCATAAGAACTTTCCCCTGAGAAAATTTACAGTCATCTCTTCCCAGAAAACTTACTTTTGAAGAGGGTTCGCAGGTTGCTAGTATACCAGGGTGCGAGAATGACCCATTCTCGCAGGCTACCTTAAGCTATGGTGCAAACTTCTCACGCTGCGTTGAATAGCTAGGGTGAGAACTTGTTCTAAAGCTTGGGAAAATATGGATTCTCGATGGTTCTAGAAAGGAATATTCTAGAAGAATGGGTTGGCATTCGAATGGTTATCCTTGTACTGGTTTCCTTGATATTGTGGGATCATTCTTATCCAAGTAACCATCTCATTCTCTCCTATATATTGAGGGAATTCTCATGGAAAAGGTTAAGCAAGATTCATTGGAGAATTGGTGAAAGAATTGTGTGAAGGACTTAGCTTGAACAAGAGCTTGGAGACTCTAGAAAGTCTATCAAGAGGATTTGATCTTCTTCATACAAGGATTGAGCAAGTGTGTGTGTTGGAGCCAAGAGCCACCAAAAGGAACCTTACGACATCAAGGCGATCAGGTTGTAATCTTCTACTTTCAATTAATACGATACAACGACATGTCCTTTTCCCATAAAGCTATTCTCACTTTATTGTGTAATTCCTTGATCATACGCATAAGTTGAAAGTTGAATATATTGTGCTATCTTCACTTTGGTTGGTTTGTGTTGTCTTGGTATTGACCTCATGAGAGCACGGGAGCAAAGCGGGAGAAACAGAGACCCTAGGAAGCAATATAAAGGTATGTTACTTGTTCCTTCCTACTAGCTAATTCAATGGTCAAAACTTAGGGAAAGAGTCATGTCCTATCCTGTTTTGTTCTAGATCCAGGTGGATCTAGGGAGATCTGTTAGTGTCTGCACCTACCGATTAGTCCGATAACAACCCCCAACATCTGTTGTTTCGAAAATCTGTCTGTGTTTCTTTGTCTTCAAGAATAGAATTAGTTTGAGTGTGTAATAGAGGTTCTTGTGTATAAGTTGCTAGTAAACCAACAACTACTCTATTACGTTGAGATCTCCTCTGCCTTACTATTTTTTGTGGAGCAGTAAGGTCATATTCTGTCTTGACTGAGAGATTGGTCGGTTCTTTAGCATGACCAGTGACTAGTACTTTCACTATTTTATACCCTGCCTGAAAGTAAATATTACCACATCCATAGCACATGTGCTCTCTATTATCATTCATAATAGTTGTTGCCTATGCTAATATATCCAAAGTTGACTTCTTTGAGTTTTGTTGTCAAACAACCTGCAAGTCCTTCTTTAGGGAATCCAACTCTGATTTGAAGATTTCATTTTCCTTCATTAGTTTAGTAATCCTGGAATTTTTTGTATCCTTTATCTTCTTCTCAATTTGAGAAAACAGTTGATCAAGTGGCACATCCTCACTATTTTGTGTAACTGGTTCTTGTGTGGCAGATACACTGACAAGAGATGGTTCTTGTGTAATAGTTGATTCAAGCATGGTTGGTTCTTGTGAAACAGTATTTTCCTGGGAATCTTGTTCTTGTGGAACGGTATTTTCCTGGGAATCTTGTTCTTGTGTAACAACGAAGTTTGGAATGACTGGCTCTTGTGGAACAGTCTCTTCCTGGGTGGTTGGTTCTTTTGTAACAGCTAAGTTCTGGAAAGAGGCTAGTTCTTGTGTCACAGTCATGTTGTTGGAAGGGACTAGTTCTTGTTTGGAAGTCACTTCGTTAACAATGGAAGATAATGGACGAAGAATAGGTATCACCTGTGCCATATTCTTCCATCCAATTGTTGCTTCAATAGACCTTGCTGACCTAGTTCTCCTCCTAGGTAATGTAGAGACAAAAGCAGGGGCTTTCATTTTCGTTTCTTTAGGAGAAGGAGGGTGTTCTTCAACAACCAGACAAGGAGGAAATTTTGGGATGCTGGGGTCTGGTATAATCTGTACATCATCACTCATCGAGTGATGCACAAAATCATCAAGCGAAGCCAATGATTCTATTTTAATTCGTGTACATTCGGCCTGCAATGATAAAATGGTTTCTTGAAATTCCTTGCACAAGGTAAAACCTGGAATACATACCTCCATAAAATCAGTTAGCCGCTCACTTAGGTTTGTATCATTGATGTCAAAATCTGGCAGGGTCTAAGTATCAGCAAAATCAAGACACTTTGTCGCAGCAACAGGAGGGTTTTGAGTTGCTTCTGGTGCAACTTTGTCGATGCATTTTTGAGATTTTCCTCTGGTTTGACGTTTTTTTTTCTGAGACAATTCACTAACAGTAATAGTAGGGGCTTGAACAACTATTTTAGCAATAGGATGGTTTTGAGTCGTTGTTGGTTCAATGGGAGATGAAGTCAACGTACTGGTAGTTACAGCGGGGGCTGTAACTGTTGTTGTAGTAGACCTCGCTGACCTAGTGCTCTTCCTAGGTAACGTAAGAACAAAAGTAGGGGTTTTCCTTTTCTTAGATTTAGGAGTAGGAGGGAGTTATTCAATAATAGTTGTTGCAGCTGAGGGATGAGGCTCATGACTTGGTCCAGGGATTACATTATCAACTTCTGACTCAATCACAACTGCAGGCATAGGGTTTAGCTATTTTGGTTCGACCATAACAATAGGAATAGAATTTGGTTGTTCTTCCACTTCAGGTAATGGGTCATTAGGAATTCCCATTCCTCTATGAATCAACAACCCTATCAGTCTGTGATTGGAAATAAAATTCATGGGATGCTTTTATCTCTTGACAAAGTGAGCCATATTATGCAAGGAATGAAGAAGGTATTAAGGGATGTTTATTAGCTTATGATGTCTTAAATGTGATAGTAGTATAAAATTAGAAAATTAAACTACTTGATATCTTCCCTCACATGTAATGTACCTCTTTGTAAATTCGAATACTCTCCCCCATGGTATGGGTAAGGAACTTACATCTACACTTCGACCCTTGGTCTGAACTTTCTCATTGTACATGAGAAAACCCTTCTATGTGTCGGGAATATGTGATTTTCTGTTAAACCATCTTTCTCATGTGGTCAGAAACCCTGTCACAGTAGCCACGGTTTCTTATGTTACTGGAATCCTCACCCCGTGCACCATTGAATACCCTTTTGTGAGATTCTGACTGAAATCCAATACCTCTTCTTCATTAAACCCCTGCATCTTCTTAAAATAAGAAATCCAGCTAGCCTGTAGAAATATTTGGTAAACATCTGGGTGTAGCAGCAATGCATCCAGGTTTTCCAATTCATACCTCACATATGATCCTCCCATGACATTGTTTTAGAGTCTAACAGTCACATAGGAGGATAAACCAATACCTAAACCAAATACACAGCAAGTTCAAATGTGGATTGCATAAAGAACAGAGTGTCTCAGTGAAAATAAGCATGGTATAAAGGTGGAAGAGGTGAATATAAAAAGGGATTTTAATGTTGTGACAATGTAGATTTTCTTTCCCCCCAACTAATCTGATTGGCTCTTGGTTCAACGAATTTAGGACAACCAGTAAGTAATCGTTTAAATATTTATTCCATATCTCCATCACTTTGACACGTAGGATTAGTAACGTACCTCATAACTTACCACACGAACTGATCTGTCGGAGTAACTACACTGTCCAACTGCCATTTGATCCACATGGAATAGCTATAATGATGAGAGATGGCTCTGGAATGTGAGAAATGATGATATGACAGGTGGAGCATATGTGGAGTCCTTTATGTGGTTGACCAACTGGAAATCTATGGATGTGGAGTCAAGTAATGATGAAGCGACATTTTCTGACAAAGAGAGTAGAAAATATAGCAGCGAAAATGACAAAACAACAATGTTTCATCATGGAAAAATGGCAGAAATGCAAAAAATGGGTGAAGCAGTATGCAAAATAGCGAAAAGGAATAACAACGATAGGTGTTTCAACATGTATTTTTGGCCGGACTGGTGGAATTTGGTGTAGTAGAATGTAAATCGGCCAAATTGTCGGGAAAATGGTGGAACAACATGTAAAGTGAAACGACAAAATAGTCGGGAAAATGGTGTAACAACATGTAAAGTGACCATGATGAAACAACATGGAAAGAGGTGTAACAACATGTAACCAAGCCGAACACAGAATTCCTTAGTTTTCCAAAAACTAATCCTTCGACTCCCTTCGTTGTAATCTACCTTTCTCTTCTTCAATCCATCTGCACACAAGTATTTTTCTGATACCCTTCTAGGTTGATTTTATTAGAAAGAAAAAAATGAAATACTTTAAGAAAGAAAACAGAAAAATTCAAATTCGCATAGTTTATTTATATACAAGGTTTTATTGAAAGAAAAAAATTCTAAGGTTCAAAAGGGGAAGGAGCAGGCTTCATTCCCTTTAAAAATTGATAACTTGTATCAGCTATACATCTAGATTTAAATTCTTCCTTGGAAAGTGGACGCTGATACAGGCGCAAGCGATGACCATTGGCAAGTAACTATGTATTGGATCCATCAATAGTGATTAACCTGACTGTCCCATTGGGAAAAATAGTTTCTACCTCATCAGGTCCCATCCATATTGTACGCAGCTTACCCTGGAATTCTTTAAAGCATGAATCATACAATAAATCCCAATCTCCCTTTTTGAATATTTCTTCTTGATGACTCGGTCATGCCACTTGGTTCTCTATTGTTGAATTAATGTGGTTTGATGAATAGAATCCAAACACTTCTCATCCAACTCATTTAGCTGTTGCAGTCTCGCCTTTTGTGCTACAGTCAAGTCTAGATTGACTGCTAATGCAGTTCTTAAGGTTTTGATCTCGAATTCAATGGGAAAAATAGGGCTCTTCCCATATACCAGTTCATAAGGAGAAAAACCAGTTGTGTTCCTCCAAGTGGTTCGATAAGCCCATAGAGATTCATGCAATCTATCAGACCAATCCCTACGATGTTCCCTCATTTTTTTAGTAAGAATAGATTCTATTACTTTGTTTTTACTTTCCACCTGGCCATTACCTTGGGGATGGTATGGGGAAGTTGTTCTATGCAAAACATGATATTTATTGAGTAGGGATTCAAGCTTATGTGATGTGAAAGGTGGTCCCCCATCAGTAACTATCTCTCTAGGAACTCCAAAGATAACAAATATATCTTCAAACAAAAATGCTAAGACAACTTCTTCGGAGGCCCTGATGAATTCTTTTGCCTCAACCCACTTGGTCATGTAATCTGTGAAGACCAATATATAGACTTTTTTATTAGAAGGTGGGTTAATGGGCCCTACAAAATATATGGCCCATCTCTCAAAAGGCTTTAACACTAATTGAGGTTGGAGAGGCATCTCATGCCTATGATTTGGCTGACCCATGCATTGGCAACTGTCATAGGCTTGGACATACTTCCTTGCATCTTGAAATATCGTGGGCCAGAAATAGCCCATCCTCAAAATTTTATGCCCAGTCCTTTTATCAGCAAAATGACCCCCACAAGGGAAATCATGGAAAGCTTTAAGCAGATCATAAACTTTGTCATCTCTCACACATCTCCTGATTTCCTGATCTAGGCCTGTGTATAAAAGGTATCCCCCTATCCAACTATACCGAGCACTCTTATAAATTATCTTCCTTATTTCTTGGGGAGATAGATGTGGAGGTACCTTCCCTACAACCAAATAATCAACAATGTATGCATACCAAGGTGAGTGAGCAGATACTGCAAACAAATTTTCATCTGGAAAGGAATCATCTACAGGTGAATTATCATCATTTATATTCAATCTTGAGAGAAAATCAGCAGCCACATTTTCTTTTCCTGGTCTATATACTATAATGATGTCAAATTCTTATAGAAATAACAACCATATTGTTACTCAGGCGTTAGTAATAGGTTTGTTCATCAAATATTTAATTGTTGAATGATCATTATGAATAAAAGTAGAATAACCAATGAGATAATGCCTAAATTTATTGATCGCATAAACTACTGCCAAGAATTCTCTTTTTGTAACTGTATAATTTAACTCAGCAGGAACTAAGTTCTTTCTAATATAGTAGATAGCATAGGGATCTTTGTCCTCCTATTTCCCTAGCACTACACCAATTGCGGTATCAGAGGCATCTGAAGAAATGTGAAATGGCAGAGCCCAATTGGGCCCTCTCAAAATGGGAGCTGTGGACAATTTTTGTTTCAGATCTGCAAAAGACAATTCACACTTGTTAGTGCAACTAAATTCAACATCTTTTGTTAATAGAAAAAATAAAGGAGAGGCAAGTTTGGAATTTTTTTTAATGAATCTCTTGTAATATCCAACATGCCCTAAAAATATTCTTACCTCCTTCTGATTTGATGGAGTTGGAATGTCCAAAATTACCTGGATTTTGGTTGGGTCTACCTGAATTCCGACATAAGAAATGAAGTGTCCCAGCACCACACCTTCGCTCATCATCATATGACACTTTTCTGTACTTAGATAAAGATGAGACTGTATACATATTTTGAGTACTTTTTCCAGATTAGCTAAATCTTCATCAAAATCAGTACCATAAGGTGTAAATTCATCCATAAATATTTCCATACAGTCATTTACCATATCAGAGAAAATACCAATTACAACTCTCTGGAAAGTTGATGGTGCATTACACAATCCAAATGGGAGAACCTTGTAGGAAAATGTACCCCAAGGGTTGGTAAAGGTGGTCTTATATTGGTCCTATGGAGCAATGGTTATCTGGTTATAGCCACTAAATCCATCCAGGAAAGAGAAAAAAAAATTCCCAGATAGGTTGTCTATAACTTGATCAATGAATGGAAGAGGGAAATGATCCTTATGTGTGGCCTTATTCAGGGCTCTATAGTCCACACACCCTCTCCATTTATCATTATTTTTAGGCACAATAACCAACAGTGAAACCCACTCGCTGTCTGATATAAGGTAGATGAATCTGGCATTTAGAAGTTTATTGAGTTCTTCTTTAATAATATCTTTAATATTAGGGTTCATCCTCCTTTGGGGTTGGCAAATGGGTCGACATTATTCCTTAATGTATATATGGTGGGTGCATAGTTCAGAGGAAATTCCTTTCATATCTATGTAATCCCATGAAAATGCTTCTTTATGTTCAATCAATAACTTCATCAAACGACAAGTTTTAGCAGAAGATAAATCAGGATTGATGTTCAGGGTTTTTTCAGGTTTGATTTCTATAGCGATGCTCTTAGAACTGACTTTAGGAAATAATTCAATTGTTTCAACATATGTTGTTATAGCTAAATTAACTTGATTTACAATAGTTTCAAAGAACATTTCCGGGCTCACTCCTTCCTGGGTAGTAGGGTCGAAGATTCTACTCAATCAATGGTACGTGTTTTGTGTAACAACAGAGGGGGCACTGATAAAGCTATTGATTATCTCATCCTCTGTCTCGTCTTTGAAACTTAGGTCTTTTCCTATGGTTAGCACAAGCAGTGCACTTTCATCCTCAAGGTCCATCCATAAAGATTTTTTGGGTTCCACACTGGGTGTACCATGAGGATAAAGGGTAAGTTTCTTGGTATCATAACCATCAGATACGGTCATTGAACCATATATACAACCAATGAAGGCATCAGTTGTAGCTAACCATGGTCTTCCTATAATTAGAGGATGACCCCCTAGACGAGTTTTAGGTTGCAATATGACAATATCAGCAGTATACTCCCATGAATCAACTGAAAGAACTAGATCATCGATTACTCCTTCTAGTTTAACAGTAGAACGATCAACTAACTCTAAAACAATAGGAGTAGGTTGGAATTGCATTCTGAGTTGCAACAATTGTGTTGTATCTATTGGCATAATGTTAATTGCTACCCCTAAATCAACAAGCACATCGAGAATACATGTCTGTCCAATTTTGACAGTGACTGTAGGGTTTCCTGGGTCACCATATTTAATAGGTGAGGTTTTACCTAACATTAGTTCAGATAATTCTCCCACTACGTGTATTGTGAGGGGGTCCCTAGGTTTCCTTCCAGGATTTTTGATACAGATCTCTCTCACAGTCTTGGCATAAATAGGGACATCCTTAATCACTTGCAATAGTGAAATTTTAATGTGCAGATTTTGCAACTCTCCTAAGAGATTGAAGGATGGTAATTCCACAGTTTTGGTAATTTCCAATCTTTCAAGGAATGGGGGTTCTGCTAATTCTATGATAGTTTCATCAATTTCTTCCGTATCAGTAGATGGTTTTTCCCCTAATTTCTTGTCTGATTTTAAAGATGGGGCATCTTCAATTATTGGCTCGATTATTCTCCCTGATAGTAATTTTATCTCATCACAAGGCATAGGGGTAATAGACAGAGCTGGCACATTGTGTATATCAATATTCTGAATGACCTTATTATTTGGATTTGGGTTAGGTTGCACAGGCATCTAAGGTCATAATGGAGGATTGTTCTGTGGGGCATTGGGAGGTAACTGCAGTTGTTGTTCCTGATACTGGGGTTGGAACTGTTGTTGATAGGGGTTCTGTTGGTGAGGATTTCTCCAATATTGGTTCCATTGCCCAGGATGATTCTATTGTTGGGGCATAGGTACCCATGCATTGGGATCCTGATAAGGAGGTGGCATCTGATTTGGAGGGGGGGCATTCATCTGGCCATATTGAAGCTGATTGTTCACATTATTCCAATAATTAAGTGCTTCAGGAGAGAATTGAGGGTTTGTACCTTGACCTCTTGGCTGCCATTGTCTTCTCTATGTTATTAGATAGAAATCCTCTGCTTCCTCATTAGTTTCCATCATTGATTCTTTTACACCTAGTAGGGAGGGACATTTGTCAATGGCATGATCTAATTCACAAATAAGACATACCTGGACACTGTTCAGTGGGAACTCCCTTGGTGGATGTTTGTCTCTACATTTTAGATAGAAAATGGACAATTCCTGATATGATTCTTCTAACTTTTGTTTATTCTGTAGAGTATCGATTTGTGAAGCAAAAGAGTTAATCATTTCTGTTTTGAAACCTTCTAACAAATTTCCTATTTCTACTCTTATTGCCCCTCCATTGGCTGATTTTTGTACCCTTGAAAAAGTGGTATCCTTGGTAGCTGACTTATTCCTTGTAGATCCTTGACAGAATCTCTTACAAAGATCTACAATGTCTTCATAGGATTCCTTAGATATATCTCCCTTGCCAAGCATATTCAGCATATCTAAACAATCATCTCTAACTCATTTTAGCAAAATATTTTTCAGAATGTCCTTACTCGCATCTGGATGTCCTGACCTTTATAGATTATACTGGAGTCACTCCACAAAATCTTCAAGGGTCTCATCCTCCTTTTGAGACATCTTGAACATTTCCTCTCTTCGTTCCCTCATTCGACAGTAGTCTTGGTACTTGTTCAGGAAAATTTTCCTCATTTGTCCCCATGTTGAAATATTCTCTCCTCCAAGGCTCATGAACCATATTAATGTGTTACCCTTCAATATAGCTGGAAAAAATTTAATATTCTGGGCAGTGGTAATGTAGTCATAGCTTCTACACAGAATATCAAATTCAAACAAAAACTCATATGGATCCTCAATAGATAATCCATGGAAATTTGGCAAGGCTGAGAGAGGTATGTTCTTCATAGGAGCTATCCCCTGTGTGGGAACATTAGTAATAGGGAAGACCAGGGTAGAGATATTATTTCCACCATTTCCCTGATCTTCATTGTTCAGTGGATTCTCACTATGTAACTCTTTTTCATTATCTCCTTGATTTTCCATACCTTCTCTCCAATTAATACGAAAATTGTCCCACTCCTCTTTAGTGACTATCTGTCCGTTAATATGATAAACAAATTCTTCTGGATTTTCCCTGTTTCGAGCAATACTTCCTTGATCTTCAATATTGTCCAGTGTTGCGTGCTGACTTGTTGGTCAAAAAACTTCATCTTCAACCCCTGATGAAAATGATGTTTCAAAATGGGGTAGTTATGATGACTGAGGGATATGTCTTCTTAGAGAATTTGAAGGGAGAAAGAAATATCTCGAAGAATAATCTGCTCTGGCTATAATCTCATCAACAAAGGTTTTCCTTCCCAGTGCAAGATTCCTTCCACCACGTCCTTTGGCACCTGTAGGGTTAGTATTTTTGGGGATACGTCCTCTTGTTCCTTGATTCATGCAGACTATTCATTCCTAAGAAAAAGAAAACTAATGTGCTTACAAGAATTTGTAATTATCTTCCCCAACAACGGTGTCAAAATGTTAGGCACTTTAATTGTCTAAATAAATAGATAATTAAGGTGTTCAATATAAATTTTCAAACCTAGGGAAGTTTTTTTATTGTAAGATAATTGTGCACGGTCTATGCTAGATTATGAAAGCAACACTAATCAAATTGCAATAAGGTAAACTAAAAGAAACAAAATTGAAAAGTTCAACACTAACACAAGTTGTTGACACAGCTGGATTTCTAATCTATTATTGCAGAATTGAAATCACACTTGCATAATTGAAATCACACTTGCCTAATTGAAATCTAATTTCCAGGAGTAGAAATTGATGAGTGTATAAGAATCCTGGATTATCTAATCTATTCTAATTTTCTATATTACTCTTGTAGAAAGAATTTATGTGCTAATTGTTGAAAGGAAGTCTACTTAATTGCAGAAGGGGAATTCACACTTCTAATTACTTTTTCTTGAAAATAGAGATTTAATCTAATGTAGAAAATGAATTAAATCTCAAAGCAATTCTCCATCAGTATTCAACAATTGATGCTAACTCTCATGAGACACACTAATGCGCATTAACAGAAAGGGACTGAACTGTAACAACAAATGTATTCTAGAAGTTCATAAGCAGGTAAATCACACAACTATAATAATCAAAGCAGTTAATCTAAAACTCAAAGCAGAGGGGAGTGTGTGAGGAAGGTGGGCCCTTTCCTTCTCACTGAATCCACTCAAAAAAGACTATAGTAGGTTAGAGAAACTCAATTCACTTCTTTATTAACTCGCAAAAATGTTCAGATACAATATGATTCACTTCACTCTCTGATCCACAGCTAATATTCAGTACCAATGATTACAAAAGATATGTTATTTAACGACAAAGTCATTCAGTTGAAACGGACTCAGGACAACCTTGAGAATCATATATTCTCAAGTTGGTCGTATGATACAAATGATCTCTCATCTTCACAAAATATGGAAAAAGAATCTTGATCACCAGTGTGAGACAAAACGTGTAACAACCTTGAGGATCGGTCTTTAGGATTCAGATTTGAATGATATACAAGCTTCTAGGATCGGTGGGCATTTGTTGCAGCAGGTGTAATAGTTTCTAGGAAAGGTGCGCAGTTGTTGTAGTCATGTAACAACATGCAGAACTAACGCACAGTTGTAATAGCTGGTGTAACAGCAACGATCTTTCTTCAAGACTTGGTTGTTCTACACATTTTGATCATTAGTTGAACATTAATGGGTAAATTATGAGAAACACTACCAATCAAACATGTTAAGTAAATAAGAATATAAAAGAAAGATCAATGATTCATACCTTGGGAAAAAGGTCTTAGCAAACATGATATTAGGCATTTTACCATAGAAATGATAAGGTTAAATGAGCAAAAGATATAGTGAAAAAGGGGCATTTATGGGTCCTAACACTAGTCAAAGATAGAAGAAGGTCATGAGAAACATTTGAGAATGGTGTTGCAATCTTAAGAGAGAATAAATTGTATGCCAAAATAAGTAAGTGGAATTTTATCAAAAGAAGATTCACTACTTGGGGCATATTATATCAGCAGATGAGATAACAGTTGATCCCGATAAGATAGAGGCCATTGGAGGTTGGAAAGCACTAAGAAATGTGACAGAGGTCATATGATTTATGGGTCTTGTCCGTTATTACCAAAGATTCATAAAAGGGTTTTCAAATATTGCAAGCCCAATCACTTATTTTCAAAAGAAGGGAGTGAAATTTGAATGGATTTCCATGTGTGAAGAAAGTTTTTAGAAACTAAAAGATATATTTAAAAATGCACCCATATTAAAGATTGGATATCTAGATGAAGATTTTGTAGTGTGCATGGATTCATGCAAGGATGCGATTGGGGGAGTCCTCAGTCAAAAATATCACGTCATGTGCTATGAGTATAGGAAACTAAAAAAGCATGAAAATAATTATTCTACGCATTGTTATGATCCAACACCTTAAAAATGATAAGAAATCAATAAATTATAGTCCACTTGGAGGGGGAACCCTCCTTAACAATATATCCACTTCAAAACACAATAGGATTTCAGATAATATGATCCTAATACTATATATCCTTGATATATATATATATATATAGATAGATAGATAGATAGATAGATAGATAGGAGACAAAGGGTTTCAATTATGATGAAAGGGTGCAATGAAGGGTTCTAGTTGACCTAATATAAATGTAATAATTCAATATCTAGGGCTTAATAATGAGTTTTATACATAGCATGGGGATTTTTCTAGGTCTTAACATTCCCCTCCCCTTCAAACAAGTTTTTTCCTCAACACTTGACTAGCCATAGATGCTTCTGCACAAAGAACTCATCTTCCCATGTCACCTCTTCCACTAGAAGGTTCTTCCATTTGATGAGGTACTATGTAATTACTCTATTTCCCAGCTGCTTAATTCTTGTTTCAAGGATCATTTCTATATATAGTATGATTTTCCCTTCTTCATTTATCTCTTGTAAAATAATTTGTATTGGGATCTTGTTGTCGATGAACTTCTTTAAGAAAGAAAAATGGAAGACTATATGTACACATGAAGATGGAGGAAACTCCAATTTGTAAGCCATACTTCCAATCCTGTGCAAAACCTTATAGGGGACATAATATTTGGGTGCTAATTTATTGTCCTTATTTTTTTCATGAGGGACATTTTTCTGTATGGTTGTAGCCTTATAAATACCCAATCCCCCACTTCAAATCCCCTTTCACTTTGATGTTGATATTCTTGTTGTTTCATCCTATTTTGTGCCATAACCAAGTTTTCCTTCAATAGTTTGAGGACCTCTTGTTGGCTCCCTTTGTGGTCCTCCACTACTTGAACCTTTGTATTCCCTTTAAAGGGTGATGTGATGGATGGAAGACAATATCCATAAAGTTCTAGAAATGGGGACATTTTTTATGAAGTATGGAAGGATGTTTTGTACCACCATTCCACCAAGGGAAACCACTTGACCCATTGTGTTTGTTTATCGGACATAGAGCAATGAATATATACTTCTATACATTTATTCACAAACTCAATTTTCCCATCATATTGAGGGTGCTAATATGATATATGATCCAATTGAGTGCCCAAACAAAAAAATTAGTTAATATAGGTATAGGTGATTCTTACATAAGTATAGGTAATGGGAATTCTTACATAAGTATAGGTGATCATGATACCATAGAAAAAAATTCTTCCATACAAAATTATCTACTCAACTGGGGTCTTCATGTAGTTTTTGAATTATCTTGCATACCTTTTGATCTTGATTCCATTCTATCTTTGCTTCTTCCACCCAATCACATTGCGGGATAGAAATAACACATAGTGAACCTTCTGTTTCTTATTCTTTCCTAGAAAGGGCATCTTCCACAACATTATGTTTTCCTATTTTGTAGATAATTTAAAAGGCATAACTCAACATATTTGTAACCCATTTTTGTTTCTCTTCTAAGGATAATCGTTTCTCCAAGAAGTACTTCAAATTGTCATGATTTGTTTTTACCTTGAAGTGTCTTCCTATTAGGTAGGGGCACCATTTTTTAACTGTATGTATTATGGCCAACATTGTTTTTTCATAAATGGGTTTGACTAAGTTTTTCCTTTAAGTTGGTTGATTTCAAAGAAAGGGGCCTTCCTTCTTTCATTAAAACCACACCAATTCCATGGCCTAAGGCATCACACTCCACAATAAATGTTTTTGTAAAGTCGGGTGTGGCTAAGACGAGAGTTGTACACATAACCTCCTTAAATTTTTCAAAATCTTTGATTTCTTATTCGGTCCAAGAAAATTCTTCCTTCCTCAATAATGTTGTTAGAGGTGTTGTTATTTCACCATAGTTCTTGAAAAAATTGTGGTAATATCCTGTGAATCTTAAGAATCCTTTAAGTTTCTTCAAGGTTTTTTGAATTGTCCATTCCCTCATAGCTTTAATTTTTTTAGGCTCCACTTTTACACCTTCATGATATACAATATGACCCAAATATTCCACTTCCTAAACCCCAAAGGAACACTTGGAAGGATTTGCATAAAGTTGTTGTTTTTCCAATAGTTGTAATACTCTGACAACATGTTGTACATGCTTTTCCAAAGATTTGTTGTGGATTAACATGTCATCAAAAAATACTAACACAAATTTTCAAAGGAAGGGATTGAAAATATAATTCATAAATCTTTGAAATGTTGAAGGTGCATTAGTCAGTCAAAATGGAATAACCAAAAACTCATAATTACCTTCATGTGTTCTAAAAGTTGTTTTAGGATTGTCTTCCTTCCTCATTCTGATTTGATGATATCCCAAATGAATATCCAACTTAGTAAATAATTTTGTTCCATGTAATTCATCTAATAATTCATCAATGAAAGGGATAGGAAACTTTTCTTTGATGGTCATTTTTTTGAGCTTTATATACTATGGACACATACGCCATGAACCGTCCTTTTTTGTAACCAACACCACTGGTGAAGAGAAAGAACTTTGGCTATGTTGAATGATTTCAAACTCTAACATTTCTTAGATCATGCACTCAATATCACTCTTCTATGCATATGGATACTTGTAAGGCATAATGTTAGGTGGTACACTTCTTGGTTGCAAATGAATAGCATGGTCATGAACTCGAGTAGGTGGAATACCCATAGCTATTTCACCAAATACCTTGGAATGATTTTTGATAACTATTTGGAGATCTGATGGAGCAGGGGCTATAGATGTTTGAACATCGAGTGAGCACAATTGTGCAATTACACCTTGGTGTCCCTTTTTGAGTAATTTTTCCATGCTTTTAGAGCTTATCACTTTAGAGGTTTTCCCTTGGATACCTCTAAGCTCAATTTTCTTTCCATTTGAGGAAAATTTCATGAAAATATTTTGAAAATCAAAGGCCACTATTCCAAGTGATTGCAACCATTAGACCCCTAATACAACAACACCCCCCGTTTGGATGGAAATAATGGGGATATCCAGAAAATAATCCCCCATGTTGAGTTTAATAATATGGAATTTCCCTGAAAAATTTATGGTACATCCATTTGAAATCATTACTTGAAACTTTGGTGCAGGATATACAAAGAAATTGAGATATTTTGTTAATTTGTAACTAATGAAATTATTGGTGCTACTTGAATCAATCAATATTGTTACCTTTTTATTTTTGACGTATCCTTATATATTGAGGGTTTGTGGAGTAACGATGTTGGCCAATGCATGAAAATATATTGTTGGGGTAGTCTCTTCTAGATCTAGGTCTTGTGATGGTTCCAATTCCTGATCGTATTCCTCTTCACAATATATGTAGAATAATTTTGTCTCACAAAATTTATGCCCTTTACTGTACTTGCTATAACAATTGAAACATAGTCCTTTTTCTCTTCTTTCATCCATTTGTTGAGGTGTCAACCTTCTTGGTTTAGGTATGCTATCTTATTTCTCTTCACAGTATATGTAGAATAATTTATTCTAACCAAATTTATGCCCTTTACTGTACTTGTTGTCACAATTGAAACATAGTCATTTTTCTCTTTTGTCATCCATTTGTTGAGGTATCAACCTTGTTGTTTCAAGTATGGTTGTCTCATGACCCCAAAAATGATCTCTTCTTCCAATGTTAGACTTGTGTTTAGCCTTATTTTTGGCATGAATATGATGAGTGTTATACCCATTTCGTGGATAACTAAGGATATTATGTCTCAAGGCCCTCAGGTTGTAGATATGGAGTGTCAAGAGACTACATGACAAGCAATACCCTTTTGCATAGTTGGAGACCCTTCTCACCACCACAAAGGTCATAGATTTTCAGATGACATCAACCACATCAGTTGGCTTCCAGAAGGAAGTGGGCCTTGCTCCATGAGGTACAATTCAATTCTATGGTGAGAATCATTTCAATATTTAAGGCACTTGAGTATGTTGTATCTTATATTGTTCTAGATTTCATGATGTATGCTTGGACATTATGCTCTTTTCCCTGCTTCACCTTGGTGGTTGACATTGTGCCCTAGTAAGTGGTCTTCCTTGGGGATGGGTTTTCTACTAGGAACTCCCTTGAAGAGCCATCATACCATTCCCGACCATACTTACCACTTTCCATCACTATTTCCTCTCATTTCCTTATCTCTTGGGATTTTAGGGTGTATTGACCCAAGAAGGGGTTTTCCCTCACTCTATGGGAAGAAGGGAATGAAAGCCCAAAGGGATTGATGTTGGGTAAAACATAAAATCCTATGTATGAACCTTCTAAATGCTTCTCTCAGGGATCACCCAACAAAGTAATGAAACTTGTATCTTTGAGTAAAAGGGGGACCCATAATAAAATATGATTAAGAATTCTTAAAAGGTTGGTTGGAGGATAGGAGGTCTCATCATGAGCCATTATATCATTTCCATAAATATATAGTGGTATTAAATTACCATGATCTAGTCACCAATCTAGGGTAATGGCTCTCAGTTGCATGGATGAGAGAAAGGGGGTCTCATCACAAGCCAACCTTCTCATTTCCACAGGTGTTTGTGGGTGACACTGCCATTATCTGGACGCCATGCCAGAGAAGTGGCCCTTAAACTTTCCTTAAATTTATGAAATAATTAAATAATATAAAAATAATGGGCTTGGAAAAAGTGCATTGAGGACGAAGGTACCACACACCATCTACAAAGACACCCATGAATTAGACACCACGACCTCTTGTATGTCATGAGCCCTATGCCCATTAAGTCTTGACCCTAACCACTTCACCCACTTTACATGTCTTAGAGAGGGATCTATTGAAAACTCTCCTTGACTTAGGGAAATATCTACCCAATAGGAAACCTCGTCAACCCTCTCATATTCAAGCTTGACAAGTCACATAATGTCTTTGAGCACTTAATTGTTTGATATAGTGATCTTTGATGCACATGCTTAGGTGGCTCATTTATTGATTGGATTCACTTACCATTATGTTATGACTTGATATCCTTGGAGGGCGTGCTTATTTGTCTTTGCAAGACCTAGTTGGTGGATAGTATTGGAAGAACAAGACTAGCTTCAAATTCCATGGGGCTTGAATCCCACAGGTGGATTCCAAGGGCCCTCATGTCGAATGAGAAATATCAAACTTGGAAGGCATAGAAGATGACTGGGATGACACAACCTATGCCCCACATGCCAAAAAAAATTCCTAGGAGAGGAAAAACCTCATTTCTAGAGGCATGACATCACCTAGGGGGGTTAGGGTTTGGTGGTGAGTTAACATGCATTGGAACAAGGCCATTTTGAAGGGGTTTGAGCCTTGATCATGAAGGAAGTTGTTTTGATGCCTTACATGTGTCTTTGAGAAGCCCTTTCACTCTCCTCCATCACCAATGACCTCCTTCTAGTGCCAAAATGTCCCCTAAAGGGGTGACATCCCTGTGACTAGGGCTTTCTCCTTGTGCAAAAGTAAAATTTAAATGAATTGTTTAATATTACTTTGTAAAAGGGGAAATATTAGGGTTGTTGACCCCTAGTCTTTTGGTTTACCCTTAATTATGTGGAAAAAATATCTTAGTGACATTTTGTATAATTAAGATATCTTAAGATCTCATTTTATCATAACTCTCCCTCTTGTAAGAAGTACTTGGTCTGAAATTTTCTCTATAATTGGAGTATTTTTCCTCTTGTGCTATGGAATATTTCTTTTTGGTTATGTTTTGATGATGATGATGATGTTCTATTTCTAAGAGTTCATTATCTTGATTTTGTGGAGGTTTACTTTGGCATGTAAATGCTTTTTCTTGAATGGTATGGTCTCTCTACTTTGTTATTATCATTTTTAATTCAAGATAAGGTCATTTTGGTCAAGGATAGATAGGGAGTATAAGGATATACACCGATATCTTAGTTTCAACCATAATTGTTAACCTTTTAAAATTATTTTGCAAGGGTTTAGATGAGGAAGTAAGATGATTTACACCCCTCATCTTTAAACCCTAGCTAGGTTGCTTGCCTTGGGAAGTAAGAGGATTTAAACCCCCAAGGATTTAGTAACTCTAGCTCTTTCGTGTTGACCCCATTAACCTATAACTAAAGGCACCAATCTTGCATTGGAGAAACAAAATATTTCATTGGGAAACATGATTTCTCATCATTTTTGCTTCTTGCAACTTGGATTATGTTCTTTGTGCCTTGGGAACCTCACAACCACTAGAGCATCCCAATCAAAGGGATACTTATTTCTTCTGTTACAAAATTTCATATTCAGCCATCAGGGCTGCATAAACCCTAAATCATTTGCTTGAATAACTCCCTAATCAACGATTGGAATTTTCCCAAAGTTTGCACACTTACTCTTCTTGGTCTAGCGCATTTATTGGTAAAGTTTGGAGGGTTTTTAGTGACTGATTTTATTGTTGTAATACATTGAATGTTACAGCCATAAGGCTGATATAATTTTCTGAAGACAAGTGTTTACAACAGCCTTATCTTTGCATGCTAGAATATTGGTCTTTCATCTTGAGTTTATCTAGTCATTAACTAGTCTTTCTCTTGTATCTTCTACTTGATATCTAGCATTTATTTTGCATCTTGTAATGTCATTTTATTGCTGATATACATTGTTACTAACAACTGATTTTAGTGACGACAAACTTAACTTGATTTTCTAAGTGATTATATTGCAATACACACTTGCTTTTCTTGTGTCTCGAGCATGTATTTCACCATTTGAAGGTTACTCAAAATACTTGGCAACCCTTGGACCTTCCCAAGGATTCATTCCAATCCTTTTACATCATTCAGATTTTACCTCTAGGGACTTCATCTCCATATTCCTCCATATTCATCTCATTCTCCCTAGGGTCACTGAGATTCCCCCCTTGAGGTGACTACCTCACCTCAAAAGTGATGGGGACAAGTGAAGGGGACACCTGCCTAAGGTGATAGTGGGTAGGTGACCTCTTAGTTGTCACCATTTAGTGGTTGGGTCGTGATTTTCCCAACCTACAACTTTTGCAATAAAATTTTGGTGTTGTTTCTAGGGAGGATTTTGAATCCTCTTCGGAACCCTAACAAAACTTTGGAAATCTATCCCAAATCCTTCCCCTTAGCTTTCCTGGTGAATCCACCCAAGAGACATTCCCTTTACACCCTTATTGATGAGCTCATATTGAACCTCATATGGCAACTCCACCTTCCCAGAACCCACTTTTCCCTTATCATTTTCCATCCTTTGGTGATCCTTGAGCTCATCTAGTGACTCCATTGAGGTATTACCTTAAGTAATGGAACCATGGCCTCACGAGACTTACCATAGGATTTCCAATGGAATGGAGGGTAAATTGCCCCAAAATTGACGATGATCCAACTCTAGCAATCACCCATATTGCCAATTATGTGAAGTATGTTTCAAGCCTATATGTGCTACATGAGGATGTGCTAATGAAAAAGTTTGTATCTTCACTAGAATCAAGTCAAAAGGATTGGATTGCACACTTATGTAATCCGAAGAGTATCCCTTCTTCTACAAAGCTCATTGAATAATTTCTTAGGCATTATCAACCAGCTACTCAGAGTTTGGAAGATGCTTTTCAAGAGCTCAAACACACTCTTTGCAAAGAAGGTTTTTCGATCAATGATGAGACAATATATGAAGAAGTGCTCAAAAAATATACTCATGAAAACAAGATTGAAGAAGATACTGATGAAGAAAATCTGAATGAGACATTTGATGAAGATGAAGTGCTCATATCTACCCTTCAATTTGATGAAAACATCTAGGCCTTTGTTCCTCCCACACATCAAGAAGAGAACACATTAAGTGATAATCCTTTTGAATATCTTGATGACACCTTATTCTGTGACTTTGGAAGCAAAGAGGTGTTATAAGAACCCTAGGATGCAACAAACCTTTATGAAAAATGGCACATGAAGCACTTTGCATTAAGAATCAAGCCTTGTGTGATGAAGAGGTGATGGAGGAGCATGCCCATGAAGAGAAAGCATAATCTTTATGAAGCACAACATGTTGAGGCATCATTTTATTTTCTTCTGCTTGATGAGGATGAGGTCTTTAAAAATTTTCTTCCTTCTCCACACAAAGATGAAGAAAAGATTAGCCTCGTTGATACAAATGATATTGTGCAAGACCTCTCCCACATGGCCTATATACACATTGATGATTTCATAAATGTTGGGAGACATAGATGGGATGTGAGTTTCTTCAGTATTGATAGAGATCCAATTTATGACATTGAGGGTATCTCTCAGGTAGAGGGGTTTGAGTTTTCATCATCAAAGGAGTGGTCCTCATACCTATATGATTTAGATGTTTGGAAGCCTGGTGATGATATGGTTACAAATTTTTTCTTCCCCTTCGAGTATGACTTGTCACAACATACTCAAAGTGATCTTTAGTCATCCTTTGATACATACCCTTTTGAGGATGTAGATTTGTTTTATGAGGACTTTCAACCATTGTGTTCAATTTTTGAGGAATACTAGGAGGTGGCCACCTCAGAGAAATCAGAGGTTAATTCTTCAAAGCTGAAGTATTTTCATATTGGATATTTTCATGAAGATTCCCAAGGGAAGAGGTGATGTTTTTCAACACCTGATCCTATTCCTTACCTCTTACCCTCTTCTCCAAGAGACCATGCAGTATTCTTTCGATCTCTCATTTCCTATCAATCCTCGACAAGCAATGAGTCTTTGTGCATAGATGAATATGAGCCTTCATCTACAAATAGTATCCCCCTTCAAAGATGGATTGATCAGTCTTGTGGCTACACTTTCAAGTGGGATGATTGGGCTGTTGGTTTCTCTCTCCAGTAGGATTTCATCCCTCTCACCCATCTCCATGAGTTTTGTTTTGATTATATATCCATTTATTCTCATGATCATTTTTTGTTGGACTTATCTTTGTTGTTTCACATGATCAAGCATAGGGGGAGATACTTTGATGAGATGCTCAACCAGTTACATTGGTTTTACAACTTTACCTGACATCATCTATCACCTGATATCTAGGGCCCCAAGGCCCTTGGTAAGTAGGTAAGTAATCTTGATTTCCCCTACATTTTCATCTTGATTGTTCATACTAGTTTAGATGCATTTCATTTTCATTTTTATCTACTTGCGTATTGATTTCATGCTTAGTTTAGAAATTTTTGAAAAAAAATCAAAATTTTTCTTTTCTAGATTAGATTCTCATTTTGGATTTTATATATATATATATGGATGAAGGGTGATAGCACCACCCTATATGCTCTGATCCCTTTGTCTAATTGTTTGGCAGGAACAGGTCTACCAGGATATGTCGTGGTTCTCATGCACTCTACGACGAGCACATGTCCCCAAGTAGGAGCCAGATGTTATCCCAATTTTATGGATAACTAAGGAGATTATGTCTCAAGGCCCTCAGGTTGCAGATATGGAGTGTCGAGAGAATACATGACCAACAATACCCTTTTTCATAGTTGGAGATCCATCTCACCACCACAGAGGTCACAGATTTTCAGATGACATCCACCACATCAACTGTCTTTCAAAAGGAAGCGGGCCTTGCTCCATGAGGTACAAGTCAGTATTATGGTGAGCATAATTTCAATATTTAAGGCATTTGAGTATGTTGTATCTTAGATTTTTCTAGATTTCATGATGTATGCTTGGAAATTATGCCCTTTTCCCTTCTTCACATTGGTGGTTGACATTTTTCCCTAGTAATTGGTCTTCCTTAGGGATGGGTTTGCTACTAGGAACTCCCTTGAAGAGCCATTGTGCCATTCCTGACCATACGTACCAATTTCCATCACTATTTCCCCCCATTTCCTTATCTCTTGGGATTTTAGGGTGTATTGAACCAAGAAGGGGTTATCCCTCAGTCTATGGGAAGAAGGGGTTGAAGGATCAAAGGGATTGATGTTGATTAAAATATAAAAGCTTGTGTATGAACCTTCTATATGATTCACCCAGGGATCACCCAAGAAATTAATGAAACTATTATATTTGAGAAAAGGGGGACCCACAATAAAATATGATTAAGAATGCTTAAAAGGTTAGTTTGAGGATAGGAGGTCTCATCATGAGTCGACCTATCATGTCCATGAATATCTAGTGGTATGAAATTACCATCATTTGGTCACCAAGCCAGGGTAATGGCTTTCAGTTGGATGGCTAGGAGAAAGGGGGTCTCATCATGAGCTAGCCTTCTCATTTCCACTAGGTGTTTGTGGGTGACACTGCCATTATCTAGACTCCATGCCAGGGCATTAGCCTTCAACCTTTCCTTAAATTTATGAAAAAAAAAAGGATGGAAAATTAATGGGATTGTAGAAAGTGCATTGTGAACGAAGGTACCACACACCCTCTACAAAGGCACCCATGAATGAGACACTACAACCTCTTGTATGTCATGAGCCTTATGCCCATTGAGTCTTGACCCTAACCACCTCACCCACTTTACATGGCTTAGAAAGGGATATCTTGGAAACTCTCCTTGACCTAGGGAAATATCTATCCAATAGGACACCTCATCAACCCTCCCATATTCAATCTTGATAAGTCGTATAATGTATTTGATAAATTAATTGTTTGATATAGTGATCTTTGATGAACATTCTTAGGTGGCTCATTTATTGAATGGATTCACTTATAATGATGTTATGAATTGATATCCTTGGAGGGTGTTCTTATTTGTCTTTACAAGACATATTTAGTAGACATTTTTGGAAGAGCAAGCCTAGCTTTGGCTTCCATGGGGCTTGAATCCCACAAGTGGATGCCAATGGACCGCATGTCGGATGAGAAAGATCAAACTTTGAAGGCCTAGAAGATGATTGGGACGATATAACCTATCCCCCACATGCCAAACATTTTTCCTAGGAGAGACAAAACGTCACTTCTAGAGGCATGATGTCACCTAAGGGGGTTAGGGTTTGGTGGTGAGTTAACATGCATTGGCACAAGGAATTTTTGAAAGGTCTTGAGCCTTCATCATGAAGGAAGTTGTTTTTATGCTTGACATGTGGCTTTGGGAAGCCTTTCCACTCTCCTACATCACCAATGACCTCCTCCTAGTGCCAAAATGTCCCCTAAAGGGCTGAACTCCATATGACTAGGGATTTCTCTTTGTGCAAAAGTGAAATTTAAATGAATTATTTAATATTACTTTGTAAAAGGGGAAAGATTAGGGTTGTTGACCCCTAGACTTGTGTTTTACACTTAATTATGTGGACAAACTATCTTAGTTACATTTTGTATAAATAAGAGATCATAAGATCTCATTTTATCACAACTCTCCCTCTTGTGAGAAGTACTTGGTCTGAAATTTTCGCTACACTTGGAGTATTTTCCATCTTGTGCTATGGAATATTTATTTTTGGTTATGGCTTGATTATTATGATGATGATTCACTATATCTAGGAGGTCATTCTCTTTCTTTTGGGGAGGTTTACTTTGGCATGTAAATGCTTTTTCTTGAATGGTATGGTCTCTCTACTTTGTTATTATCATTTCTAATTCAAGATAAGGTCATTTTGGCCAAGGATAGATAGGGAGTATAAGTATATACACCCCTATCTTAGTTTCAACCATAATTGTTAACCTTTTAAAGTTATTTTGCAAGGGTTTAGTTGAGGAAGTAAGAGGATTTACACCCCTCATCTTTAAACCCTATATAGGTTTCTTTCCTTGGGAAGTAAGAGGATTTACACCCCCAAGGATTTAGTAACCCTGGCTCTTTCTTTTTGACCCCATTAACCCATAACTAAAGGCACTAGTCTTGCATTGGAGAAACAAAATATTGCATTGGGAAACATGATTTCTCGTCATTTTTACTTCTTGCAACTTGGATTATGTTCTTTGTGACTTGGGCACCTCACCACCACTAGGGAGTCCCCATAAAAGGGATACTTATTTCTACTATTATAAAATTTCATCTTCAAGCATTAGGGATGCAAAAACCCTAAATCATTTTCTTTAATAACTCCCTAATCAACCATTGAAATTTAGCCAAAGTTTGCACACTTACTCTTCTTGGTCTAGCGCATTTATCGGCAAAGTTTGGAGGGTTTCAAGTGACTTATTTTAATTTTTTTAATACATTGAATGTTACATCAATAAGGATGATATAATTTTCTGCATACAAGTGTTTACAACAGCCTTATCTTTTCATGCTAGAATATTGGTCTTTCATCTTGAGTTTATCTAGTCATTAACTAGTATTTCTCTTGTATATTCTACTTGATCTCTAGCATTTATTTTGCAGCTTGTAATGTAATTTTATTGCTGATATACATTGTTAATATCATATGATTTTAGGAACAACAATCTTAACTTTCTTGTCCAAGTGATTATACTGCAATACATGCTTGTTTTTCTTATGTCTCGGGAAGGTATTTCATCATTTGCAGGTTACTCAAAATACTTGCAGGTATTACAATCCTTTTACATCATTTAGATTTGACCTATAGAGAATTCATATCCATATTCCTCCATCTTCGTCTCATTCCCCCTAGGGTCACCAAGATTCCCCCCTTGAGGTGACTACCTCACCTAATAATTGACGGGGACACTTTCCTAAGGTGACTGTGGGTAGGTGACCTCTTAGTTTTCACCATGTAGTGGTTGGGTCAATATTTTTGCAACCTACAACTTGTGTGATAACAATGAGCATTTTTCATAGCTTCCACAATATTTGTATGTTGTCTTAAGAAAAGTTCATGTTTAATGTCTTCTTTTAATCCACCTATGTAAGATTACAACAAGTGTTCTCACTTATGTTATCCAAACTTTTGGACAATACCTAGAATTTTGAATTATAATCTTCAATATCACCTACGTGCTTCATTCTTGTCAATTGGCTGAAGTAGTCTTGTTCCCAAAATTTCCCATATTGTGCTTCTAAGTCTCTTGTAAATAAACCCCAAGTGTAGTGATATAAAGGGGGCTAACTTTTCACTATCCATTGATACCATTGATATGGTTTTATCTCAAAGTTCAAGGTTTCTATGTAAATCATTTTCCCATCATCCATAATATTATGTAGTTCAAAATATTTCTCTATTTGGTTCACCTAGGTAAATACTTCAGTACCATCAAACTTCTTTAATTTGATTTTGGAAAAGTTGAATTTAGGACCCCAACCATCATTAACTCCACTATTAGAGTTAAATCCACTTGAAATTTGATTATTAGTAGGTTGTTAAACATGAATACTACCTTAATTTCATGGGTTCCTAGCATTTTCATGTCTCCTTTAAGGAGTCCCTCGTCTAGAGCTCGAAGGATTATGTAACTCATAGATTTTTGTATTTCTTCTTTATTTTCATCCATATTACTTTTCATATCATCCATATTCTTTTCCATTTCTTGAATTTCTCTTTGTGAGTTTACCCAATTATTAGACCTGTCACTCAATTCATCAAGTTGTTGCTCCAATTTGAACAACATGTTATGTATGTCCTCATTTTCTTCTTGAGTCATAGATGAGACTTCTATAGGTTTAATGGGTGTTGTCACCTTTTTGGGATCCATATGGAGTAATAATAATAATACTCCTCTATTCTATATTTATCACAAATTTTGAATCACCAGAAATAGATCCTCCAAAAAAAATTTATGCCAATTGTATGTTACGTACCTTTTAAAACCTTAATTTGGAGTATGTCCTCCTTGTTGACCTTCCTTCTAGTGTATCTCTAACATTTCAGCCCTTTTGAGTTCGAAATTTCGTTCTATAGTCAACTGATATGTACTCTCTTCAATGCCATAGGTCTGATAAAAATTGGATGTGCCAAGTGGAAGCTATGGTAACTTCCCCACACCTTGTTGATTTTTTTCCTTTCCAGGAGAGAGAAATTTTGCAGCATGCCACATGCACAATATTTCATATATGATTCTAAAAATTGCACCCGGACTACTACAATCTATTCAATTTCCAATGCAACTAGTCTCACTCAATTTGGATCCTCGTTGAATAAGATATGACTATTTTACCTGGAACACTTGTTTGAGACTAGTTAATAGGACTAGTCAGATACCCTATCATCCACAGGGTGTATCTCTGAAATTATGATGACCCATAAGCTGGAATTTTTATCATAGATATCTTGATATTTTCTCAGAATAACCTCTTATTTTCATGGTCTGAATCATCACAGGAAAAAAAGTTATAGAAAAAATGATAAGATGACTTTATTGGAGAAAAAAACACTAGTATCAATGAGCTTTGATACCAAATGTTATGATCCAACGCCTTAAAAATGATAATAAATCAATAAATTACAGTCCACTTCGAGGGGGAACCCTCCTTAAAAATATATCCACTTCATAACACAATAGGATTTTAGATAAGATGATCCTAATACTAGATCTCCTTGATATATATATATATATATATAGGAGACATTACAATTATGATGAAAGGGTGCAATGAAGGGTTCTAGCCAACCTACTATAAATGTAATAATTCAATATATATGGCTTAATAATGGGTTTTGTACATAACATGGGGATTTTTCTAGGGCTTAACACACATGAATTGGAATTAGTAACCATTGTTCATGCATTGAAACTGTGGAGACATTACCTCATGGATCGAAGATTTGAGCTAAGGAAATACCATTGTGGTTTGAAGCATTTGTTTGGATAGCCAGCATTAAATTTCAAACAAATTATGCCACTGGAATTTATGATCGAATATGACTTTGAAATTAAGAATATAAAAGGAAAGGAAAATTAGGTGGTCGATGCACTCAATAGAAGAAATCATGAAATGTATATTTCATCCATCAGCATGTAGAGGACAGATTCAAAAGATAAAATTCTTGAAGCAACAAATTCAAATCATCATTATCTAAAAATAAAAGAGACATTACAACAATGAAATTTACAACAGAAAATTAATTATTATGAGTTTAAAGAGGATGGAATCCTCATGTACAAAGGGAAAATATATGTGCCAAATTCCAGAGAGATGAAAAATATAGTGCTAACGGAAATGCATAATGTTCCATATGTTGGGCACCCATGATATCAAAATATAATTTCAATTGTAAGAAGCCAAAATTTTTTGCAAGGAATGAAGAAAGAAGTGTCTAATTATATTGCTAGGTGTCTTGAATGCCAAAAGGTGAAAACAAAAAATAGACATCCAATAGGGCTGCTACAACCATTGTCCATTCTTGAGTGGAAATGGGAAGTGGTTACAATTGATTTTATTACAAAGGTTCCCGAAACAATGAAGTAGCTTGATTCCATCATGGTGGTGGTAGATAAATTAATCAAGGAAACACATTTTATTCTTGTGAAGACAACACACAAGGAAAAAAATATTGCAGAGATCTACATGAAAGAGGTTTCCAAACTACATGGGGTAGCTAAGGAAATTATTTCAGATAGAGATTCAAAAATTGCATCTAATTTTTGGAAAGGTTTGTTCAAAGGTATTGGGGAAAACTTAAATATTAGTACAACATATCACCCAAAGTTAGATGGGAAAACAAAGAGGACTAACATAATCATTGAATACTTTCTTAGAATGTATGTGATGGACCAACCATCAAAGTGGGAAGATTGTATCCACTTAGTAGATTTTTCTTACAATAATGGGTATCAAACCTCATTAAAAATGAGCCCATTTGAAGCCTTGTATGGTAGGAAGTTTAATAAACTGGTGAGTTGGGATAACCCAACAGACGCAGTTATCATTGGGCCAGATTTGTTGAGGGAAATGGAAGAGAAGATGACAAAGACCAGGAATAATTTAAAGGATACATGGGATATACAGAAAATTTATGTAGACAAGAAAAGAGGTTTTAGAGATTTTAAAGTGGGAGAACATGTTTTTCCAAAAGTGAAAGTGAAAAGAATTTCATTAAGATTGGGTTGTTGCCCAAAGTTGGAAGGAAGATATTGTAGGCCTTTTGAAATCTTAGAGAAGATAGGGCTAGTTGCATACATGCTAGGATTTCCTTCATCCATGAGAGTGCATACTATATTTCATGCATCATTATTAAAGAAATATGTTCTTGACTCTAACTACATAATTGATTGGATTGTGATCCAAGTGGAAAATCAAGGGAATTTCCAGGTGGAACCAGTATGCATTTTGGACCGGAAATTTAAAGTACTCAGGAACAAATCCATTGTGTTGGTAAAGGTTCAATGGACCTGCTATTGTCATGAATATGAAACATGGGAACATGAATAAACTATGCAACATGAATACCCACAATTTTTTGTCAATTTTGAGGAAAACAGAAATTGAATGCAAGACTCCATTTTTGTACAGCTAGAGTTTTGAAAACACATCTCAGAATCATGGTCACCTGTGTCGATAGCCTTGATAAAAGAATGGTGCAGCCCGATGGACTGAGAGTAGTGAAGGGGGAACATTCCTTGGGTCAACAAGTTGAGAGAAATATGAGATTTTGGTTGGGACTGTTGTTGGAGGGTAAAAATAAAATAAACAAATTTGCATAATTTTTCTTTATTTTCTGAATATTGTAATGTGATGTAAATTTGTATATGTATTCAGCATGGTTTTGTGCACCAAGCATGGTGCACAATTGTAGGGGAGGGATAATGTAACATCCCCAGTATAATTCCGAGTTTAATTAATGCATAATGTAGATATGAATGTGGCTATGACCAAGCGATGTAATATGTGAATGTATTTTCTATTTTTAAATAAATAAAATGTGATACCAGTTGCTAGGAGATATGGACAGAGATGAGGGATGATTTTTTCACACGATAAAAGAGTGTCTAAGAGGGGTCCAAGAGGGAAATTAATTATGGGTATTAATTCAACTAATTTCCTGAATTTTATTATCATTGGGGACAAGTTCTATTTGTATGTTTGAGTGTATGAGAGCCCAATCATTAAACTCATGTAAGAGGGTGGGTGTGAGAGTCACATCTCTTATTTATTAAAAAGAATGGGTGGGGGGATGTGTACAATCAGTTTGGGAAAGAGTGTAAGTCAAGCATGTAATCCAAAATAGCAGAAATTCATATGGGAAGCTACAAAATGTTTTCTTACAAATTGAGTTCTACATGTACAACAAGGAGAGAGAAGGGAAAAGGAGCATATGAGATAGAGAAATAAGGATGGGCAAATTATGGATCATGGGGGGGCATTTTGGAGTGTTTTGGAGCTAAATATTGAAGAGCCAAGTTGTCAGGCCTGAAGAGTGAAAAATTATGTGAGTTGCATTGTAACAAGAAGTGTTTGTTGTTGTTTTTGGTAGTTTTCCTGGCACTGAGTTCCCTTGAGTTCCTAGTAGAGAGATTCCTAGTTACTTGTTCTAGAGAGACCTTGGTAAACGAATGGGACACCTGATGGATTGAGAGCAATGAAGGGGTACATTCCTTGGGTTGAGAAGGGCAAGAGGAAGAGATTTGAAGGAAATTTAGGATAGTTGTAGGAGAATACCAATGGCTTGAGGGATATTGAGTTGTGAGTGGACTATGAGAGACATCCTTTTATTGTGGATTCTTATCCTCAGCATGAGGGTGACTTGTTGTTGAGATTTGGAATAACAAGTCTACGGTTGGGTGGAACGTCCTTCCCAAGCAGTTAGTTGCACAATTGTTTTAAAAAGATAAGTGTTTATTTGTTTTCCTAAGTTAATTTATGAGTTTAACTATTGTGCATTTTACTTTGTGCACGAGAATGAATTATATGCTATTGTGATGAAAATTATTAGTTGCATTTACATTTTTAACTAGTATGGACAATTGCATGAGATTTATTGTCACGTTGTTCATAAATCAATGTTCCAATGCATATGTTAGTCAATTTTAGTAGTAACAGTAATAGATTCTAGCACATTGCTTGAATCACCGCACACACTGGGAATAGTTGTCATGCGTAGTACCAAGCCTATTGCGCGCTTGCTGTGAATAGTTGTGACACACAATACAAATTTTGTTGTGCGCATGGTTTGTCTCAGTGAATATGCAACATTCAAGTTGGTTGGCATGATGTAGCTAGATTTAAGTAATGTTATCAACAATGGTTAAATCTATGTATAATTATATATTATAAGTTACAAAAAGTTAATTAGCAGTAAAATTTTGAATTTATGTGTATTTTCAGCAAGTAATGTTCCTCAATTATGATGGGGGAAATTACATCATCGAATATATGCCATGTGTAGATATTTCATTGGTGAAGCCAATAATAAAATCTTCTCAATGAATGAGAGGAGAGTCTACCCAACCTAGGCCATTAGGGCCTAGGCATAGAGTGGACAATGATAAAATTTAAAATCAACCCGAGGGGCCATCATGCCCCCAAGCATGATGCACCCCCACATTGGATGAGGATTGGGAGAAATGTTTTGGCATGGGTAGGTAGGCATGATGTCCCCTACTATGTGGATATGTAGAATTCAAGGAGCATGCCCCAGATGAGATACATACACGTATACACTTTGGATGTAATTTCAAAAAGGAAAAGGTGGATTTCCAATCTGTCTGATGTTACATATGAGTTAGAGGGATTCAACTTCTAGGTTTGTAAATAGGTTATAATGTCACCATACCAAGGATAATCTATGGATATGGCAAACACATGCTCATCTAGAAAATATTTTGATTCAATAGCATATTGGATGTTCAAGGTACCAGGTTGTTGTGGTAAAAATAAGGAATGTTGATGCATATCATCCCAAGGTTAATATGGCATGGTAAGGAACTCCAAAATTTCTTCATCAAAATGAATTATGGGAATTTGAGAACCTACACTACCAATTGAGGTGGTGGAATATGGGCAAGTGAACCCATTATCAATGCCATGGGAATGAGAGTTATGGTTCACATACACAACATCTATAGAGGTAGATTTAAGACTGGTGGATTAAGGCCCCATCGATGTTGATACCGAAGAGACATGACACAAGGGATGATTTGATGAACATCAATGGAAAATGGAACATTTTCTGACAGTTTAGATTCCATGGAAGTTGAGAGGTAAAGGATTTGCAAGGAATTCTCATCAATTTTAAAATCAAGAGATATAATTTCAACCATCGGTTTACTATTGACCTAAAAAACCTTTCTTTCTTGAGAGCGAGTTCCTCTGCTATGGGGGTTTAGTGTTCCCTGGAAAATGATTCCAATTGACGAATGACTTCAAGGGCATTGTGAAATTTGGGTAGTTTAGGCCAATGATGAGAATAATGGCCATATGTATCACACAAAATCCAGGGGTGATTTATATGCAAAGACTTAATATTCTTGGATGATGATTTAGGTATTATTACTTGTACAACAAGTGTGGAAGGAATAGTGTTTAAATCATTGGAATTGGGAATTTCTTTCAGCTCAAGGAGTGATGGAAAGTTATTGGTAGCATGGCTGGTGATATCACATAAAACACATGGGGGTATGGCTCTAGGTGCAAGGTTTCTAGTGGCCATGGATTCTCTATAACTATTGATGCCCCCTTTATCCTTTGCTTTGTCCCCTTTTTCAACACCTTTCCCAGCTTTGGTAGGGCTTGGTTGGGCCTGTGTGGATCCTGTAGAGGGTGCAATTGTAATTCCAAATGGATAAATGAGTGTCATAATCAAACTAGGAGTTGTTTGGGAGGGTGGAGGGGGGAAGGAGTATCCAAGTACCATACAAAAATACCCAAGGTAATATTAGGTAAACTCAACGTAGCCATCATAGGTGTATTAACTATTCCTGGAGGAGGGAATAAAAAAGGTACCCAGACAAAATGGGGACTAAGAGGGTGAGGCTCTCCATATGATGGAGTTGAGGATATAGGAGATGTGGGTGTAGTAGATGGATACAAAGATAAGGTCATAGATGAAATATGTGTGGAAGAACCTAATTGTTGGGATGTTGATACCATGCAAACATTTGATGAACTTGGCAGGGTAAATATTGGTGGAGGTCCATAATATGCACCAAGTAATGTGGAGTCTTTGTAGACTCCAAGGATAATGTCAAAAAGAGAGGAAGGGGGGTATTAATAGATAAAGTGTATTATTATATTGATTTCCACCCAACGAATGGGAAACATTGTCAATATTGAGTTGGGACATTATCGTGATAGGTAAGCTGATCTATGGTGACAATTTTCCTATTATGGGAGAAGAGAATTGGGTGAAATATCAAAGAGAAAACCGCCTTGATGGCATACATGAAACTATGACCTAGGAGGATGTCATAATCCAAGGGTTCATATATAACCTCAACAACTAAAAGCACTTTCTTTCCTACCAATCGTATGGGACAATTTTTATACAACCCTTCTAAGTGAGAGGGTTGACCATCATACACACAAAGGGTGATTGTAGATAGTATGAGCTTAGGTGAACCTAAACTTTTCTAGATCCAAGTGAACATCACGTAGGTAGATTCTCCTTCATCAATGATACCCTAATGAGCAACAATTTTTTTGATAGAAACTCGAACTTGAAAGGCCATAGAAGGGGGTAAATGAGGGGGTTCAGATTTATCGATATAAAAAATAATTAACCTGTCATCCAAAAGATCAACAACACCCAAAGAAAATAAATGCCTTGGTCACGACAATCCTTTATTTTCTATGCTTACAAGTCCAACATAATATGTATACAAACACAATGCTTGATCTAAAAATATGACGAAGACTTGATAAACTTGATTAAATTAAATTGCAAGTGAAATGTTATGTGTTTAAGGAAACCGGATCAATTTGCAACACATAAGAAAGGATTACTTATGTAGAAATAAACATAGACAGCATAAAAAATTATTGCACATCAGACATAAACACAGCAACTTGATAAAGGATTTCACCCCACTCCGAGCTACATCTCCTGGTCCAGCCTCCAAATGGATCTTTTATATTAAATTTCTCAAAGTGATTAAAAATAAGTCTTACAGTGCTCAAATCAACAAAATGACTGCTCCAATGGCTCCGCAGCGTGCCAAAACCCCTGTCTAGGCTCTGACGGCACCTGAAACGGTCGAAAACTGAAGAAGATAGCCTCCTTGAAGTCTTCCCTCCTTCTTTGTTGTCTCTGGTTCTACAATCTGCACCCTTGTTCTCCAAACCTGGCACACACGCTCATTTAAGCGGAAAAACCAAGATCCGTACGCAACCGCGCATTGGTCCAAACCGTAGAACGGTTAGGGCGCCTCTAGTCCCTAACCGCCTCGACATTTGGTCATATGCCCATGCGTCCTCGGGTTGGGCACAAAAGTGGTTCAACTGTTTGTAACTCCCGCGCAACTGCATTGTACTATGGTCAAACACATATATCCGCGGGTTATCAAACCACGCGCGCATGTATTAACTGTTACATATATTACATATGTATTAACACATAAAACTTTGTGTTAATACAAAGCGCGTTGTATAATGGTTACAATATATATGAAATGAAACTCCCGCACGACTTTTCAATACACGGTCGTATTACAATATGCAATGACCACGGGCCGGGGCTTAGCCCCGGCCCGACCCCCCTTTCCACATAATACATTGTATTAATATAAATGAAAATGCGTCGGTATAATAAACAAGGAACAATGGCGGGCTAAGTGGCTAGTGCATATGTGTTAAGACTTTGTTATGGGAGAGGTCCCGGGGTCGAACCCCGCGGACCCATTCATTTTGCATAATAATAAACCAATCATATAAACCAATGAAACAGTGACACGTGGCGCCAATGGATTGGGCCACGTGTCCAACCTTTATTCGCTGCAAATGACACGTGTCATCATTCCATTGGGCAACCAACATCCAATAAAAACATGCCATGTCATCAATATGCCACGTCAACAAGATGGTACGGCCTGCCACGTGGCCGTACGGACTGTACGGACAGGTACAGTCAGCACCCAAATTTTTTCTGTTTGACTTGGCGGTCAAATCGTGATATCTCCTCCATACGGACTCCGTTCGCGAAAATAAATATACCGCCGGAATCAGGAAAACGAGACGGACGCAATGGCACTGTTTTCGTCTCCATTTGAGCACTTTGAAAATTGAGCAAATTTTGATCCCCTGATCACACCTCCCCATTAGGAAGCTTTTGGACCACCAAAAGACTATCTCAATCTATGTGTAGATGAGGGTAGAGTTCCCTCACCCTTCCAACCTCAATCCACTTGGCCTTGCTTGGATTCATCCCTTTAAGACCAACTCGCAAATACTCCACATTTCCCTTCTTCGAAGTCCTCATCCTTCTGTCAAGTATGGTGTCTTCCTGCAGTTCTGTTAGATATTCTAGAGAAAAATCATCTATGGAAGGAATCTGAACATGCTCTCCTTGATCATCAATCAACGGAGGCTCATACAACTTCAAATTCTCAACATTCACAACTACATACATCTGCATATATGGAGGCAAATCTAAATGAAAAGCATTATTACCAACTTTATCGATAATCTTGAAAGGACCATATCGAATTGGTTTCAACTTTTTACCTTCTCCTTTAAGCCTCTCCTTGCTGATGTAAAGCCATACTTCATCACCAACTTCGAAATTGTGATCAACACGATGCTTGTCATGTCTTGCTTTGTACTTTGCCTGACTCTTTTCCAACTGCTCCTGCACCACCTGATGTATTGACTGAATCTGTTCAATGAACTTCTCTGCCCGATCAATATCATACTGCCCATCAACAACAATATCTTTCCCAAAGATAAAATCTAAGGGTGACTTGGGCAAATAGCCAAAACAAGTCTCAAA
>ML784443.1:893319-910926 GCA_009831015.1 Picea engelmannii
GCCTCCAAATGGATATTTTATATTAAATTGCTCAAAGTGCTTAAAAATAAGTCTTACAGTGCTCAAATCAACAAAATGACTGCTCCAATGGCTCCGCAGCGTGCCAAAACCCCTGTCTAGGCTCTGACGGCACCTGAAACGGTTGAAAAATGAAGAAGATAACCTCCTTGAAGTCTTCCCTCCTTCTTTGTTGTCTCTGGTTCTACAATCTGCACCCTTGTTCTCCAAACCTGGCACACACGCTCATTTAAGCGGAAAAACCAAGACCCGTACGCAACTGCGCATCGGTCCAAACCGTAGAACGGTTAGGGCGCCTCCAACCCCTAACCGCCTCGGCATTTGGTCATATGCCCATGCGTCCTCGGGCTGGGCACAAAAGTGGTTCAACTGTTTGTAACTCTCGCGCAACTGCATTGTACTATGGTCAAACACATATATCCACAGGTTATCAAACCACGCGCGCATGTATTAACCGTTACATATATTACATATGTATTAACACATAAAACTTTGTGTTAATACAAAGCGCGTTGTATAATGGTTACAATATATATGAAATGAAACTCCCGCGCGACTTTTCAATACACGGTCATATTACACTATGCAATGACCACGGGCCGAGGCTTAGCCCCGGCCCGACCCCCCTTTCCACATATTACATTGTATTAATATAAATGAAAATGCGTCGGTATAATAAACAAGGAACAATGGCGGGCTAAGTGGCTAGTGCATATGTGTTAACACTTTTTTATGGGAGAGGTCCCGGGGTCGAACCCCGCGGACCCATTCATTTTTCATAATAATAAACCAATCATATAAACCAATGAAACAGTGACACGTGGCGCCAATGGATTGGGCCACGTGTCCAATCTTTATTCGCTGTAAATGACACGTGTCATCATTCCATTGGGAAACCAACATCCAATACAAACATGCCATGTCATCAATATGCCACATCAACAAGATGGTACGGCCTGCCACGTGGCCATACGGACTGTACGGACAGGTACAGTCAGCACCCAAATTTTTCCTATTTGACTTGGCGGTCAAATCGCGATATCTCCTCCATACGGACTCCGTTCGCGAAAATAAATATACCGTCGGAATCAGGAAAACGAGACGGACGCAATGGCACTATTTTCGTCTCCATCCGAGCACTTTGAAAATTGAGCAAATTTTGATCCCCTGATCAATGCTTGTATAAAGTCATTGAATGGTTTAGGTTAACTTGAAAAAACCCTAAATGTAAAGAAAGACTCATCACCATATTGAGTCACATGCAAGCACATGATGGTGAAGTAAGTTGTGGAAAGTAACTCCATATTCACTATGATGGAAAAGTTGGACACAAAACAATAATGTTTGGTAAGAATTTTGAATAATTTATTTGTTAATTGGTAGTGAGGATAGTTATCATTGACAATTATTAGTACCATGCCACTAGATCCGTAAGGGGGTAGACAACTTTAACTTTTGTCAAATGCCTCCAGTTCTTGTGTTAATATGTTTCCATATATCCAAAAAGCCAAATTCTTAAGAAATCAAATATAACTTTATTTGAAATATATATATATATATATATGAAAACTTGTGAATTCTATGGTTTTTGTTTGATAAACCATCTAGGTGTAATTTACTTAGATAACTTTTTACACCACATATGCTACCATGGCAATTTATCAATTCTTGAATAAAAAGTTGTATAGATGAGTAAGTAATTAATTTTATTTGGAATTTGTATTTTACCCATGAAAATTTGTGGAAATTTGTGAATTTCATAGTTTAAATATGTTAAGATTTGAATATTTTAGAGATGTACTATTTTTTCTATAAATTCATTAAAATATTCACAAGAATTATTAGAATTGTAGATATCAACTTTTTCAGATTTTTCTGATTGTTTTTTCTTAAAATTTGGTTAAAAATTCAAAAGAATTACTAGAATTGTAGATATCAGTTATCGAGATTGCACAATCCTAGTGCAATAAGGCATTCAAGTGAAATAAGGATTTTTGAAGACATTGAATCCATTGATATATTAAAAAATGCAATTTCAATAATGAAAAATTGCTATCACATTAAAAGTTATATAATCAAATTCTAGTAATATTTGCTGAGAAAAATCCAACTCATATAACATTTAGACTTCTTCAAAATTCTATATAAAATTGAGACAAATAATTAATTATATTTAGAATTTGTATTTTGGAAATTTGTTAACTCTATGGGATTTGGTTAGTAGTCGTATGGTTGTAATTGGTTTTCATAATTTTCTCCACCACCATAGAGTACCTTGGTGATTTGTCCGATCTTGATTGAAAATTTTAAAGTTTAAAGATATCATTGTATCGTTATTTTGAGGACCTATTTGAATTTGTTTATTCGTTGTTATTAATAGACAAATAGTTAATCTATTTTCCGATTCATAGAAATAAATCATATAAATAACACTCTAATGTAATAGTATTATTGGTATATGATATAAGATGAATTGTAAAAAAAAAATACATAAAAGTGATTTAATTTTAATATTTTATCCATGGTTGTATGACTATTTACATTGACTAATTTAATATCAACATTAGTTATGAATTGTGTGTAAAACATTTAACACTGATAAAATTTTACGTTAACAAACATGAATGAAACCAGTTTTCATCCCTACTGTACAATATATCTATAAAGACATTGGAATCCAGTCCCATCTGAAACCCTGTGTCCCACTCAATACCCCGTAATGGGAGTCATTTAGCTTTATAGATGAAAGGATTTTCCGTTGATTTTCATCATCTTGCCTTCACACTTTTCATTGATTGGAGTGTGGGACTGAAGGAGTGATTGGAAATTTTTTTACCTTGAGAATCATGAGTAACACCAAATTTCAACCCTAGTGTCCAGCATACATATAAATACAAAAACACGAGTGATTTTTAATTCCAGTCCCATCCAAAACCACCATGTTCCACTCAATACCGTGTAGTGGGATTCATCTCACTTCGTTGATTTTCATGAGATCTTTCTTTTATACATTTCATTGACTAGAGCGTGTGATTGAAAGAATGATCGTGCCATTAGAAATTTCACTGGGACTGAGAGGGTGAGCGAGACATAAAGTGGTTGTATTTAGAATTCATTTGTGGTGCCACCCCGTCAAACACGATAGTGGGATCCTTCATACATGACGATAAATAAAGTGTGTGGAAACTTGTTAGTTCCGTTTGGAATTTGGTTGCAGACAAAATTATTTGGGAATTTGGTTGGGGCCAATTCACTCCCATAAGTTTTTTTATCTGACTGAAATAATGATCTTGCCTCTAGACTTTTCACTAGGACTGAGAGGGTGAGTGGGACATCAAGTAGTTGTATTATTATTTTAGAGAACAATTTGTCTTGTAACTCTCTCATTCAAGCTTCATTTGGAGAACAATTTAGCTCATTACAAATCTCTCTATGAGCTCTTTAATTTTAGAAGTAGAAACTGTCTGTATTGTCGTACACACAATTTTGTGAAAATTTGGTTTTCTAAAAATATTGTTTAGGCCTTCAAAATGGCCTGCAAGTTAATGACCTGAAAAACAACATAATGTTTTGGTAAATTTCACTATTTCTAAGAATTTTTAGTTGAATTCCACTGTTTTGGATGTTGTCGCAGCATCTTGAGCCCACTTTCCACCTCCAGATGTTACCACACCATCCTTTGGCCACTCTCACTCTGTCTCTTCAACCCCTATATTCTATCTTAACCCTTTCTCCTTTTCTTCATGGCATGCATTCCCTTATCCTTCAAGCCCCATAGCTTTGTTTCCATGTGGCACCCATACAATGGTTGTTGGGATGGGCAGGTCCCATCCCATGCCAATTCTCCCCCACACCAAAACTTGCATTCCACCATGATCAAACGGTGGAGGATCAGAGGGGGTCAACGGTGATCAATTCTTGGGGTTGCATTTCTCTCCCCCCAAACCTATCTATTGTTAACTGAAGGGGGCTCTGAAATGGATCCCTCTAGTTTTTTACCTCATGACATGGTGGATCCTCATGGATTCCCCCCCCCCCACACCTGGTGGTTTCCAAAACCAACAGGGGACCCCCAAAATTAGGTTTTTTCTAGTCCAAAATCAAGGTTCTGCAGGTAAGGTAGAGGCCCCTTCTACCATGGCGTTTTGTAGGTAAGGAAGGTGCCCCTTCCACTGTGGTGTTCTGCAAGTTAGGCAGGTGAACCTTCCATCGTGGCTCCATGTCAACTTCCCCTGCCACACTTTCCACATGCCATCATGTACCTACCACCATGGCAATACACGTCACCTCTTCCATTTCAACTGACACGTGGATCCACGTCACTATTGACATCATTGTATGAAAAATACCTATTTTTTCTGAATTTTCAAATTTTTCCAATTTTCCAATTACGCCCAATTTCGTGATTCTTTCGTCAAGTCGCCATTGAATATTTTCAACTAATTTTAATACAACCATTTTCTTCCCTATAAAAATCAATTCGAGCTTTGTACATGTAATTCGACTATTCCCTACTGAATTATCCACGAATTATACTATAGAAATTGCGGCTTTTCCAAATTTCACCCCAATTCATAATTTCTTCCTTGCAACACCATTGAAGCTCTGTAATTATCTTTGTTATCACAAATTTTTCCCTATATATAGTACATTACATCCGTGCATGACTGATTGAAAATTTTGGGTGCAAATTTCTCTCAATTTTGTTCATCAATTGAGGAAATTTGCACCAATTATGCCATGGTTGTACTGTAAATTTGGAATATGGCCATATACAGGCCCGAATTTGTTTAGAATGCAATTAAAATTTGAGGATTTCTAATCTCTAGCTAAATTCCCTCAAATTACTTGTAAAATTTTCCAAAAATTTCACTGCAATAATTTCATCAAATATATTAAAGAAATGCTCTGAAAATTAAATTTTTGCAATTTCTATCTTCAGTGTTTTTCTACCTAGAACATACATGGTTATTATTGAACCTTAGTCTTTGATACCACAATGTAGCATCCCAACTCCAAGTTGAACGATGCCACAGAAAAAAAATTCCTCTCTGATACCAATTTAATGTCACCGTTACCAACAATTCAACAAAATTACCTCTAGTACCATTTCATTAACAGTATTCCCTACATATGAATATAACAAAGAGAAAATTTAGAGTGGGAGACATAGTATGGTTACAGTTGAATAAGGAAAGGCTAAAATGTTCTAGTAAAAAGATCAGGGCTTTGATGTATGGTCCTTTTGAGGCATTGGAAAAGGTGGGAGATAATTCCTACAGACTTAGTCTACTCCCATACATGCACATTTATTCAATAGTGAATGTGGAGGATCTCAAACTCTATGAGCCTTCCATGTTGGATTAGAAGGAGGAGAAATTCCTACCTTCCATAGAGGAATTAGCACCAAATGCTCAAGTAGAGTTAGCATAGAACACCATTTTATAGAAGCAGTCCAAAACTATAAGACAATGGCAGCATGACTTTTGGAAAATTGGGGTGAAAAGATAACTTCCAAGCAAAGAAAAGTGGTACTTTGGGGAGAAGGTAGAGGAAAATTTTCATCACCTCATTCAGTAAATATTTTAGGGAACAAAATCCCACCTAAATGGGGATTTATGATCTGGATTAGATCATTGTATTTTTTTTCATATATCCCGATCCTTTCAAAGTGGAAAAAATTGGAGGAATCAACCTACAAGGCCATTTTAGTGGCAGCTCCCAGTCTGGAAAATTGGGGTCTGGAACATTCTGGGGCCATTTTGAGGCATCAAATGACATTTTGGGGGGTTAAAAATGTCCTAGCATAAGTTATACCTCACGACACTATTCTACACACCAAGAGCTTTCCAACGGTGCAAAAATTGCATCAATTGGAGCTCATATGAAAAAGTTATGCCTCCTGCAAGTTGACCTACTGTGTTGACCACCATGATACTAGAGGATTCCATGGAAACCCTAATTACTCACACATATTGGGCTATTCATGTATATAATTTCAAGAATATTCTATAAGGTCTAAAACCCTATCACAATTTAGGGTTGAGGAATTCAAAAACCTACCCCTAGATGACTATCAAGCTATGTTAAATACTTAACCACTAAGAGGAAAAGGGGCTCCATTCTTTTGCATTTTATCTTGTTCCATAGTTGAGCAAAACATTTGAGAGTGGTATTATGTGGGAATAAAAGAGGAAGAGGGATTCTATTGCATCCATACAGGGCACAAGTCAAAGACAACTTCGAACAGAGTTCCTCTTTCTTTGTACTTGAATAATTTCTATACCAAAGAAAAGAGAGCAGAGCAACCTCACCTTCTAGCTGGGTTTTCTCCCATAAGGGTTTCCCATAGAAAATATTTTTGTTATCTTATGTATGGTGTGTGATTGTACTTTACTGATCTCTATTTTCTGCATTTTATCTATTTCATGCATAAGCCAAAAATCATAAACTGAATATTTTGGAATCTAAAGGAATTTAAACTAAATAGTGTAGATTTCAGTTTTTTTTTATCAGATCTATTGGGATGAATTGTTCCAGTGGAATATCCATGACAATTTACAAATCAAAATTCCCATGTGGTAAGGTAATGGGGACAATGATGATGAAGATACCCAACAATTTTTTAAAGTTGATTTTTCGCTCTCGTTTAAAGAGAAGACTAAAGATGATGCCATCTACGATCTCCTCATTGATCCTTATTCACCTACCAATAATATCATGATTATTTTAGAAGAAAAATGTTCATTCTCTATCATAAAATCAAAATTCAAGTCCATGCCTTCGTATCTCTACGTTGTATCTGAATCAAGTGGTATGCTAATAGAAATTAGCTCAAGGAAAACACTCAATATCATTCCTAGACTAGAAGGTTCACAAAAGTAAAGGTTGATTGATTTGTCACAAAATCATGATAATGCATTTTGCATGGGAATATACTGGTATGAAGAGAATTCATCTTTATATTTGTACTCTTCATATTTATTTCAAGTATAATTTCTGACCTATTCGATATCTCCAATGTCGGATGAACCCGACATTGCATGAGATAGTGAAAGTCGAATTGCAAAAATTATTAAAAGTAATTTCCATCTATCCCATTCCTGATAGCCAATGGGTTGAACCCCTTGTGATTGTTCCTAATAAATATGGGAAATGGAGGGTTTGCATAGATTACAGAGAACTAAACAAATTTACCTCAAAAGACCATTTTCTTCTACCTTTCATTGATTAAGTCCTTGATATGTTAGCAAAAAAGTAGTTCCCAATGGGTTCAATGCATATGATTAGATCCAACTTGTCCCCAAGGACAAAGATAAGACCATTTTTAGCTTCCCATGGGGAGCGTTTGCTTACCAAGTATTTCCCTTTGATCTTTCTAATGCACTTGCTACATTTCAACGTGTTTTTTTTAGTATCTTTTCATATTTGATTTATCACTATGGAAAGTATATATGGATAAATTTATAGTATATGTAACACAATTGATGAAGCATTGAGAATGTTCTCAAGCGATGTAAAGAAGCCAATTTTCCTCTTAGACATGAGAAATGTCACATGCCACTAATTAAAGGAATGTTTATTGGAATCCATATTTATCCGGTTGAAATCAAGGCAGATCCTGCAAAAATTGAAGTGATATCCAATCTTCACACTCTTAAAACACAAAAAAATGTTTGTAGTTTTTTAAGACATATTAATTAGTATCATTGTTTTTTTATTGATTTCCTATATTTTCTTTACTATCTAAAGATACATAATTTTCTTGGACTAACCAATGTCAACTTACTTTGATAGTCAATTTTAATTAAGATTAAGTTCATATGAAAGGAAAAAGGAGAAGAAATGTTATATATTATATTTTCCATGATTTAATAAAAAATTTAAATATTATTCTAATGTAATAGTATTATTTATAGAGGATATAAAACTAAAAATAAATAATATAAATTATTATAAAACTACTCCTTAAGAGATGATGATAATAATAATAATAATCTAATTTTAAGGTCACCACCAAACAAGCCACTAAATTAATATATAAGACAAATAAAATAAAATAAATCAATTTTAATTTTGTAATATTTTATAAAGATTAATTTTCTTAATATTTTATCTAAATTCCTATGATTGTATTGTTACTTATACTTATATTGATTACTTGAATTATAAGTAGTTTATAAATATTCATATTATTGGACTGTACTACCAATACTTATAGTGATTACTTATTTACAGAGTATTACTTAATTATAAAGATGAAATAAACTGGCAAGATTATATATATATATATATATATATATATATATATATATTATTTTTATAAATAAAATAAAATGGTGAAAATATATTAAAATAATGTTTTTAATAATTTTAATATCTTGTTTTTTAGATTTAAATTGTGTTATTATTTAATTGCTTTTGAGTTAATATTAAGTATAAATTTCATTAACAAGCATGAATAATAACAAATTTGTTCAAAATTAATAGTTAAAACAATTATAAAACACTTGTAATATTTTATTATTTGTTTATAATTTATAATTAGTATTTATTTATATATAAATGTGTTATTTTTAAAGTAGCATTTAAAATTAGTGTTCAGATGGCTCAGCCCGTTGGAGCCCTCCCCTCGCAAACTCCTCCTCACTCCTCAAATAGAAAATCCAGAGTGGAGAATAAGAGAACCCGAGGATAGCTTCACAAACTGGTGGAAGATCAAAAAACTCACCACAATTTTTTTTGACGGGGCCTCCAAAGGAAATCCCTGGATCGCTGGCGCTGGAGGGGTCATTTACTCTTCGGATGGGACCTTAAGAGACTGCTTCTGCTGGGGGCTAGGCCAAAAGACTAACAACCAGGCAGAGATCCTTGGCCTTCTCAGAGCATGCCTAATAGCAAGAGAAAAGGGAGATAAAGACCTCCAAGTCTTTGGAGATTCAGAGCTCCTTATAAAAAAATTAAATAAGGAGGATCTCTTCAACAACGCTAGCCTCAATAAAATGTTGGGCAGACTGAAAAGAATCCTTCTCGAATTCACCTCCTACAAGTTTTATCACATCCTTAGGAATATGAACGGAGAAGCAGACCAGATGGCAAACAAAGGATGTACCCTCACAAAAGGGCAGATTCTTATCAATGATGATTACAGCTACCAAATTCCTTGAAAAGATTGTAACTCTGAAGCTGAAAACGATGGCTATCTTCTATGTAAATGGGGCTGCCTAGGCAAAGACCCCTCCTCCTTTTTTCAAATAAATAATTAATATAACCGTTACAGTTAAAAAAAAAAAAATAGTGTTCATATATTGTTGGATTTGAGATTAAGGTTATATAATTCTTTTCATTTAAAATATTTAAAATCAACTTTTTAATAAAATTATAATTTTAAATGTTAAATTATATAAATGTTATAATTATTTTCAAAATTGCTTAACCCCATCTATGCAAAAGAAATTTGAGTTCCCAAATTTGTAGCATTGTCGAAAAATGACCAAAATGTTAATTATAAAGCTCTTCTTTTGGTAAGAAGTCTCTGGTGTCTAAATGTTGTTAGGATGTGATGTTAATTAGTTCGAGATATTTTTAATATATAATAAAATTTCATGGAACTTGGTAAAAATATTTAAAATACACAGGTAGTAGAACTTAGTAAAAATATTTAAAAATTTAAATGACGGATTCCATCTACAACAAGATGAAGGCTTTGTTCCTGTGATATTATTATTTTTACTTATTTGTGTTTGAAATTCCATATAAGAGGAATAAATTGTATAACAAAAGTGAGAAGTGATAAGTTTTTTTTTCAATATATATTTTTGAGAGAACTGAATTTACCTATACAATTGAAATCAAGGGGAAGTGAGAAGTTTTTTTCAATGTAAAATTTGAGAGAGCTAAATTTATCTATACAATTGAAATTTACAATTTTAATTAATAGATAATAAGAATTACCACATTAAAAAACAAGGATAAAGTAAGAAGTACTACCAAACCAATGAAGTACTAAAGCATAAATTAATGAAAAATAAATAGATTAAAAAATGATAATTTTATCTCTCACATCAAGAATGCTCAGATTAAATGACAAATTAAAGTGATGACTAGGTGGCATTTGGAGGGATTTTTGAATTTTTAACTTTTTAATTAAATATTTAAATGAAAATACCTATTAAAACCACATAAAAATAGTCACGTCACTCTCTTCAACCAATAGAAAATTAAGAATTTCAATTTTATTAAAATAAAAAATATTTTTTTATTTAAAAAAAAATTATAATTAATAAAAAAAAAATTAAAAACTTTAGAAAGTTGTATGCCATCATAAACAAGTAATTGAAAGTCAAAGAAAATTGACTCTTAAGCAATTACAATATACAATGTCATACAAAGGTATAAAAATATAAAATTGATTTAATTTTAATATTTTATCCAAGATTGTATGACTATTTACATTGACTAATTTAATATAAACATTAGTTATAAATTGTGTAAAAAATTTAACAATAATAAAATTTTAAGTTAACAAACATGAATGACACCAGTTTTCATCCCTAATGTACAACATACCTATAAATACATAGGAATCCAGTCCCATCTGAAACCCCTCTGTCCCACTCAATACCCCGTACTGGGAGTCATTTGGATTTATAGATGAAAGGATTTTTCATTGATTTTCATCATCTTTCCTTCGCACTTTTCATTGACTGGAGTTTTGAGACTGAAGGAATGCTCTTGCGTAGGGGCTTTTCATGGAGACTGAAAGATTGAGTGGGAGATGTAGTGATTGGACAAAATTTTACCTTGAGAAGCATGAGTAACACCAAATTTCAACCCTTGTGTCCAACATACATATAAATACAACTACAAGAGTGATTTTTAATTCCATTCCCATCCAAAACCACCCTATTCCACTCAATACTACGTAGTGGGAGTCATCTCACTTCGTTGATTTTCATGAGATCTTTCTTTTATATATTTCATTAACTGGAGCATGTGACTGAAAGAATGATCGTGCCTCTAGAACTTTCACTGGGACTAAGAGGGTGAGCAGAACATAAAGTAGTTGTATTTAGAATTCATTCGTGGTGCCACCTTGTCAAACATGATAGTGGGATCCTTCATACATGACGATAAAGAAAGTGTATGTAAACTTGTCAGTTCTGTTTGGAATTTGGTTGGGGCCAATTCACTCTCGTATGTGTTTTTTATCCGACTGAAAGATCGATCTTGCCTCTGGACTTTTCACCAGGACTGAGAGGGTGAGTGGGACATCAAGTAGTTGTACTATTATTTTAGAGAAACATTTGGCTTGTAACTCTCTCATACAAACTTCATTTCGAGAACAGTTTAGCTCATTACAAAGCTCTCTCTTAGATCTTTATTTTTAGAAGTAGAAACTCTGTGTATTGTCGTACACACAGTTTTGTGAAAAACTGGTTTTCTAAAATTGTTGTTTAGGCCTTCAAAATGGCTTGTAAGTTAATGACCTGAAAAACACCATAATTTTCTCGTAAATTTCACTATTTCTAAGAATTTTTGGTTGAATTCCACTGACTGGAATGTTTTCCTAGCATCTTGAGTCCACCTGGCACCTCCAGATGTAATATCCCTCGGCCAAACCCAATTATAAATGTAATGCAAGTGTACGTAAGCTGGTGAATTGTTTTGACATCATTTTGTAATGCACCTTTCATGGAATAGTGCGCGCAGGTACTGCACAATAAAATGATGAAGTGTGCACATTCCCAGATACCGCGTGCAGTAACTAAAGCGTGCACAATGTTGAGGTCAGCGAGCCTTTGTGTATATGATATGTGTTATAGGCTGGTGAGCCAGTTATTATAAGCTAGGAAGCTTATGTTTTGGAATTAGGCCAGAGCGCCTAGATTTCAAAGGCCAGTGTGCCTATTTTGTATATGTCTCATGATTAATATAAAATACATCATTGCGCGTAGACCGATCACAATAAAAGAGATGGGAGACTAAACTCCACCAGTTAGGGAAAGGGAGGGACAAAAGTTAAGAGAAAGGGCTAAGCTAGAGAGCTTAAGCCAAAAAGGAATATTATATTAATATTTCTTAAAACATAAAGTATGGATAATTATTTTATCCTAAGTTCTAAAGTTAGGGACAAGTGGTCCAAAGTATCTCCCAACACGACAAGTGTCAAGTTGGGGACATGCATACATAACATTGGGACTTAGTTCATTTTCATAGTTTTCCCATCGTTCTTACCATCATCTCTCGCATGATTCGTTCGATCATTCAACCATGATTCGATGACCATTTCACTCACACAGTCAGTTATCCTCCGGACATTCATTTTCATTGTACCAGAACTTTATCCATAGCCATATCTATTGTGTAGCTGGTTAGCTTGGGAGAGGGACTGAAGAAGCGGGTTGTCAGGCCCATGGGATATTGAAGAAGCGGGTTGTCAGGCCTGTGAGAAATTCTCTGAGTGGGAGAATTGTTGGTGCTGGGGATTGATTTCCTGAAGGTGCAAAACTGCAGCTACAGTGCTCTGAGACTTCCTGTATGGCCTATTGTTGAAGACCTGGAAGGGAAGTGGGGCAACTGAAGGACTGTTGAGAAGAAAAGGGGCACACTTCCTTGGGTGGGACAGGCATGTGGGGAATGAGAGGTTGTAGGTCGTTAGTTGAGTGAGCACCTGAGATGGAGTCTTTCCTATTGTCTATGAGCCTTTAGCCGGATTAAGAATCCCTTACTTGGGTGGAGTTTAGTCCCAGCTCGAGGGTGACTCATTGTTGAGAGTGATGAACAGTGTAGTCTAAGGCTAGGAGGTTCATGGATGGTCTGCATGTAGTTGGTGACATTCTTACCAAGATAAGTACCAATTGTGTGATTAATTTACATGCTGCATTATTGTTTACGTGCTTATTTTATGGGTTTTTCCTGTATATGCTGCATGTCTGTGTTTATTGTTATTTCAGTATGAAATCGTATATTTATAGAATGTAATTGTTTGTTTACATTTTATATGTAAATCTTCCACAAGAGTGTTGTGTGTGTATGTTTTAATTGCATGCAGTCCTTTAAGGTAAAATTTTATGTGGCATAGCTCAGTTGAATACTGGGTATGTTACAGTATGTTCCGCAGTGAGAGAACGAAAGTGTTCCCTCGTGTAGCATGGCCCGGACATGGGTGGTTAGGGACATTACAATATGGTATCAAAACTTCAGTTTTCAACACTAGGCCTGAATGGGCCAAACGAGTCGAGTTGAGGCGAAATTACAATATGGTATCAGAGGATTTATTTCGAAGTGGCCAAATTTTCAAGTCACAAAGTGTACATGGTAAATTTTGGCACTGCACGGAAAATGTTGGCATGTAGGTGCACGTGGAAAATTTTGGCACCGTGCGGAAAATGTTGGCTTGTAGGTGCGTGCAGTAAATTTTGGCACTGCGCGGAAAATGTTGGCGTGCAAGTGTGCGCGGTAAATTGTGGCCCCGTGCAGAAGAATATTGTGTGTGGATATGTGTGCTAAATTTAGAATTGCACAATGTGCATACACATAGTAATGGTGCACGTGGTGTGCACAGTATTGCAAAACACAGAGGAGTTTGGTTGGTGCACGCACAGTATGAGTATAAGTTGTCTCGCGACATTGTAGTCAATGGTGTGCACAAATCATTGTGCACAACGGGGGCATATTGAACTTTGGCATGGTGCAATTCATAGAGTGAAATGCATGTGGAAAATAAGTGCGTGATACAAAAATTGTGCGCAATAGGTATCAGTGCAAGAACCAAAACTGTGCGTAGTGGATGTTGGTACACAACGCAAAAGTAGTGCACACAAGTTATTGGCACGACGAAGAAGAAATTCATAGTGGATATAGGTGCACAGAAGCATGATTTACCTTGTGGGGTTGTTGTGCACGATAAATATGGGTGTACAGGTTGAATTTTGTGTGCACGAAGTTGTTTGGAAGGCAATGAGTCTGAGTTTAATAGAAAATTTTCATGGTATTAGAGGAAAAAGAAACACACAACCGCATTGGAGAATTATTTAAAATGAGTTCAGAGTTGGTTTGAGAAGAAATAAATAAAGTATAAATTGCTAAGCCGAGAGCATCTCAGAGATGAATTCTGGGTTTTATATTCCTCTGAAATCAGACAGATGAAAGTGAAATATAAACAAACAAGTGGTACATTACTGATGAGAAAAATACAGTAATCAAAATAGTGCATGCTTCATGGAATCCCACACTTTAAAATAAGTTACAAAAATGGAATGATTTAAAATAACAGTTATCCTATTTTCAAGGAACCGTTTAAGAACATGTCTATCATCTCTGGAGTCCCTTACCTCTGCTACCTTCTGTCCAAAAATTGCTTAAATGTACTTAATTTTATTCGAGGAATCATTTCATCTTAGCGATCTCCTCCTTTAAAGTATCTAACCAGTTAGTTTGATCCTCTCCAACACCTTCATTTATTTCAAATATGATTTCTTTCTTCTGTCGGTTGCTCTGTTTCTTCTTAACAACTCGTCTGTTGATGACTAGATCCTTCATAATGGGATTTAACCCGACTTCTAATTTCGATTCTGTGGCAGGTTTTATGTGAAATTTAGTCACTATTATATGCGCAATTACCCTTTCCTTCTTACTCGTAGGAAAATCTACCATGTTTCCTGAATAACCAGTCTCACTGGATATAGCTTTGTCCATGTACCTCAATTTTGTGGACACCGAAATGATTTTATGAGATCAGAAGGTTGAGCAAATTTGGAGATTACTCCATTTATGGATAAGATGATGCCTCCATACTTGAAAATTGGTAGATATAGAGTTCCAATCATGAATTACAGACAGACTTACGTACAAATACATTAGTTTGCCATGCGCAGATAACCCATTTCAAATGATTAGTGTTTGAGTTCGTTACATGGCGGCGTTCACCTGACATCATACAGCTGTGAAGTATTGAACGAGTGAAATTGGGTGATCTGACTAGCCATCGCCCATCCCACAAGTGTTGGTTTGACATATTGAAAAATGTGACATCGGGACTTTGGCGAAAGTGGATTTGGTAACCTACCTTCCGCCCCGATGTATCTCGAGAGGCGCCAAGCATCTATTTTAAAATTTTTCATGGTGATAACATCAGGAAATCAGAAGAAATAATTCTAATGTATATATTGAACCAAAATGGTTCATATTTTTCATGAATTGTTGAACTAGTTATCCTGATAAGTTTTTATGGCTGCACATTTTGCAGAATTAAGATTAGTGTAGAGTCCATAGGAATTGTAGAGGCACAGGGGAATTACAATCAGCAAGATGAGAGAAGAGGGATGGATGTCCATTTGGGAATTGAAGGAACAAACTCTAATGGACATGGAGATGAAAGGAATGAAAACATGAATATGGTAGAGACCATTAAAAAATTGCAGAAGGATGTCCAAAGCCATAAAGCTGATAATGAAAGTTTTATGAAAGCCAATGAGTAGTAGGATGACTTCAACATGAAGTTATTGGAGGGATTGAACATAATAGAAAATAAATTGGATAAGGAGAGTGGCTCAAGAAAATCTGGAAGTCACAAGCCTTTGGATGAGAAAAGAAGAGCAAGAAGTGTTAGTAGACATCACCACAAATCCTCGAGGCATTCCAATAAGAGAGCAAGTAGCAGCTCAAGTCCATCCCCTATGAGAAGGCATAAGAGGTCTGGGGTGGATGAGCTACGAGGAGAAATGAACAAAATCAAACCTCCTACATTTGATGGTGAGCACAAGAAGGATGAAGATGTAGAAACATGTTTGTTGGGCATGGGAAAGTATTTTCAATTACATAATTATTCTTCTCATGCAGAGGGAAGAATTTCCATCTATCAACTCAAGGGAAAGGCATCCATGTGGTGGGATCAACTTGTGTAGGTGCAGCAAATTAAAGAGGAAAGTGTTACTTGGAGGGAATTCAAGAAGTATTTTGAGAAGAAATACTTGACTAAGAGGTATTATGACAAGAAAATGAAAGAGTTCTTTGAACTCGAGCTTGGAAGTATGACCATAGATGAATATGAGAGAAGGTTTCTAGAACTGTTGAAATATGTCTCCTTCATCAAGGATGAGACAGTCAAAATTCAAAGGTATTTGAGTGGATTGTCATCATTCATCAGTGAAAAAATACAGTATGATGATCCCAAGACATTGGAAGAGACCATAAGGTGAGCTAAATGTTTATATGATTAGCAAAAAGCAAGGCCAACTTTCCAAAAGACTTGGGAAGACAAAAAGAAATTAAAAATGGATCAGAGGAAGAAGGGATCTAAGCCACCCTTCTTCAGAAATAATCCATAGGGACAACAAATGCCTAGAGAACCTAGAGAAATTGACATGGGGAGTCAAAGGCCAAGGTAGACACCTATTCAATGTTGTGGTTGTAAATGAGATCATAGGTTCAGAGATTGTCCTCACAGAGGTGAAAAAGGAAGGACTGTTCACAATGTACAGCAAGCTGAAACATTGGAGGACATGGGTAGAAATGTGCCAAGGATCTATGCAACCCTGGACAACAAGTAAGAAGAGTATTAGTCACATATGATTGAAGTGGAAGGTATGATTAACAACCGAACCATTGCTATTTTAATTGATTCAGGATCTAATCATAGTTATATAGATCCTAAGATGGTGGAAAGTTTGCAATTACCAAGAAGCAAGCATGGAAAATCTTGGTTGGTGCAGCTGGTTACAGGAGCCAAAAGAAAATTTAATGAGATGGTTAAGTCATGCCTCATGGACATGAATGGACTGAACACCAAGGCATATTTGAATGTCTTGCCTTTAGGTTCCTATGACTCTCTAATTGGGATGGATTGGTTGGACCAACATCATTCTCTCTTAGACTGTCATAACAAAGCATTTAATTTCCTGGATGAGGAAGGGAACCAAAGGAAGGTGCAGGAGATTCCTAGGTGTTACACATTATTTTCGTCATCCCTATTACCGTTAATGATGTAAACCTATCTATTTCCTTCAGAGGGGTCAGTGGCCTGAGTTCCTGAAGAGAGAAGGGAGAAGAACTTTTCCTGAGAAAAGAAGTTGCATATTCCCTTGTAAAAACCTTATAAAAAGGGAAGTTCATAGGTTGCCTATGTATTAGGGTGCGAGAATGCCTAATTCTTGCAGGCTGCATCATAGCTAGGGTGTGAACAGTTCGCAGGTTGCACTATAAGCAGGGTGCGAGAATGCTTACACGTAGGAAAAACGAGTGTTTTCTCGAATCTTCTAGAAGGAGAAACTTCCATGGTGAGGTGGCATCCGAATGGTTTGGATCTTACTCACTTTCATGATTTAGTGGGATCATCCTAACCTCCTCACCTTATCCTCTTCAACTTATAAAAGGAGAGGAGCTCTCATGGAGAAGGGGTTCTTGAGCTTTGTTAGCTTTGGTTGGCTTGGAATTATTATCTTGATTGGAGTGGCTTTGAGATTTGCTTTGTCAAGATAGATTGTGAGTAGCTATCAGATCCATGGTCTCAGAATCCTTGGAGAAAGAAGTGTGTGGGGAACAAAGGATAGTTGGAAGGGACCTTATGACATCAAGGCCATGGTTGTA
>ML784443.1:917555-930874 GCA_009831015.1 Picea engelmannii
AAACTTCCATGGTGAGGTGGCATCCGAATGGTTTGGATCTTACTCACTTTCATGATTTAGTGGGATCATCCTAACCTCCTCACCTTATCCTCTTCAAATTATAAAAGGAGAGGAGCTCTCATGGAGAAGGGGTTCTTGAGATTTGTTAGCTTTGGTTGGCTTGGAATTATTAGCTTGATTGGAGTGGCTTTGAGATTTGCTTTGTCAAGATAGATTGTGAGTAGCTATCGGATCTATGGTCTCAGAATCATTGGAGAAAGAAGTGTGTGGGGAACAAAGGATAGTTGGAAGGGACCTTACGACATCAAGGCCATGGTTGTAATCTCTCTTTCACATTTAATATGATACAGTAATATGATTCTTTCCTATAAAGCTTGTTGTGTTTTATTGTATGATTCCTTGATCACATACATAGGTTTATATTGAGTTTATGCTATTACTATCACTTTGGTTGGTTGTGTTCTTTTGTAGGTTCATCATTGTATGAGCATTGGAATGGAGCTAGGATGGTGATGGCGAGAGGAAGCGACATTTAAATGGTATGTCACCTATCCCTCTTTAGTTAATAAATTCAATATCTAAAACTTAAGGAAAGTGTCATGTTCTGGTGTGTTTTGTTCTAGATCTAGGTGGATATAGGGAGATCAATTAGTGTCTGCACCTACCGATTAGTCTGATAACACCAGGGCAGTAACCATTAGAGAAATTTCACCATTGCAGCTGAAGAAATGTTACAAAAAAGGGTGTCAATTATTTGCAGCACATATGGAAGAGACACCTAAAGATAAGGTGCCAAATTTGGAAGATTATGCAGTCTTAAAATAATTTGAAGATGTATTCAAGGAGGTACTAGGACTACCCCCAAAGAGAGACATTGATTTCTCTATAAATATAATGCCTGGAGCATCTCTAGTTTCAAAGACTCCTTACATAATGAGTACACCAGAATTGAAGGAGTTGCGAATGCAGCTTGAAGAACTTTTGAAGAAGGGGTATATATGCCCAAGTGTGTCACCTTGGGGTGCCCCAGTCTTATTTTTGAAAAATAAATATGGAACATTAAGATTGTGCATTGATTTTAGACAACTGAATAAAGTGATTGTAAAGAACAAGTATCCTATGCCAAGGATTGATGATCTCTTTGATCAACTGAAGGATGCAAAGATATTTTCAAAGATAGATCTCAGGTCAGGATACCATCAGGTAAGGATTAAAGAGGAAGATATCAACAAGACAACCTTCAGGACAAGGTATGGTCATTATGAGTTCACAGTGGTGCCATTTGGGTTATCAAATGCACCAGTTGTTTTCATGTGTTTAATGAATGGTGTTTTCCAAGAATATTTAGACAAGTTTGTCATTGTCTTTTTGGATGACATCCTTATATATTCTAAGTCAGAGGAAGAGAATGAACATCATTTGAGGATGGTGTTGCAAGTATTAAGGGAGCATCATTTGTATGCCAAATTGAGAAAGTGCTCATTTTATCAAAAGCAAATTCACTATTTGGGACATATCATTTCAAAGGATGGAATAGCAGTGGATCCTGAGAAGATAGAAGCCATTAGAGAATGGTCAGCACTAAATAATGTGACAGATGTGAGATCATTCATGGGTCTTGTAGGTTATTACAGGAGATTCATTGAAGGATTCTCAAAGATTGCACACCCAATCACTTCCTCGCAAAGGAAGGGTGTGAAATTTCATTGGACACTGGATTGTGAAAAGAATTTCCAACACTTGAAACAATTATTGACAAGTGCCCCAATACTAAGGATTGCATACCCAAATGAAGACTTCATTGTATGCACAGATGCATGTAAAGAAGGACTTGGTGGAGTCCTCACTCAAAATGGGTTTGTTATATGTTATGAATCAAGGAAGTTGAAGGAGCATGAAAGAAACTATGCAACTCATGATTTGGAGTTGGCATCCATAGTGCATGCCTTGAGGAAATGAAGACACTACCTCATGGGGAAAAGGTTCGAACTAAGAACAGACCACAATGGTATGAAATATTTATTTGATCAGCCAAATCTAAATGTTAGGCAAAGCAGATGGTTAGATTTTCTAAGAGATTATGACTTTGATATAAAACATATCAAGGGGAAGGAGAATAAAGTGGTTGATGCACTCAGCAAGAGGGTGCATGAACTACATGCTACAACCATTAGCATGTATTAGACTGATATTAAAAGAAAAATTTTGGAGGCTTCAAATGCAAACCTGCAGTACAGAGAATTGGTAGCAAAGCTACAACAAGGTAAGATGCCACAGAAGATGGATATTTATAATTTGGGAATAGATGGAATATTATTGTACAAGAACAGAATTTTTGTACCAAATGTCCATGACTTGAAACATATGACTTTGCATGAGATGCATAATGTTCCTTATGCAGGGAACTCTGGATATCAAAAAATTGTGGCAGCGGTCAGGAGCCATTACTTTTGGCCAGGTATGAAGAGAAAGATCATTGAATACATCGCTAGATGTATGGAATGCCATAAATTTAAAGTTGAGCATAGGCACCTAGTAGGGTTGCTGCAACCTTTGCCCATTCCTGAATGGAAGTGGGAAGTGGTGAAAATGGATTTTATTATGGGATTGCCCAGAATAGGAAAGATGCATGATTCAATCATGGTGGTGGTGGAGAAGATTACAAAAGTTGCCCATTTTATTCCACTGAAAACCACTCACAAGGCAACAGATGTTGCTGATATTTTCATGAAGGAAGTGGCACGATTGCATGGAATTTATAAAACAATTGTGTCCGATAGAGACCCGAAATTCACCTCGAATTTATGGAAAGGATTGTTCAAAGGATTCAGAATGAATCTGAACTTTAGTACATCTTATCATCCTGAGTGTAATGGAAAGAGAGAGAGGGTGAATAGAGTGATAGAAGACTTACTGAGAATGTATGTGATGGACAAACCATCGAAATGGGAAGACTACCTGCACTTGGTAGAATTCTCTTACAATAATGGGTATCAGGCATTGTTGAATATGAGCCCATTTGAAGCACTTCACGACAGAAAGTGCAATACTCCAGTGAGCTGGGATAATCCAGTTGATAGGAAAGTAGCTGGGCCAGATTTTCTCAAGGAGATGGAGGACCAAATGATAAAAATTAAGCAGAATTTGAAAGTTTCCTAAGCAGGAAGAAAATTTATGTTGATAAGAACAGAACCCACAGAGATTTCAAAGTGGGTGATTATGTTTTCCTGAAAGTGAAAGCTAACATGAGTTCCTTGAAGCTGGGAATCTGCACCAAGTTAGCAGCCAGATTTTGTGGGCCATTTGAAATCCTAGAGAGGATTGGTCTAGTTGCTTATATGATTTCATTGCCTGCATCTATGTCTATTCATAATGTATCCCATGTATCATTGCTAAAGAAATATATACCTGATGTTAATCATGTTATTGATTGGAATGTGATTCAGGTAGAGCAAGAAGGCGCTTTCCAAGTGCATCCAGTGCGCATTCTAGACCAAAAAATCAAACAGCTCCGAATCGAGCCATAGGGATTGTAAAGGTCCAATGGACCTGGTACAGTCTTGAGGACGCTGCTTGGGAGCATGAGGATGCAATGTGAGTAGAATAACCACATCTTTTTTAGAATTTTAGAATTTTTTTTTGTATATGGGTACATGATGCACTAAGGACAATGCATACATAAGGGGAGGGGATTATACTATCCCTCAACCAAACCCAATTATAAATGTAATGCAAGTGTACTTAAGCTGGTGATCTATTTTGACATCATTTTGTAATGCACATTTTATGGCATAGTGCATGGAGGTACTGCGCAATAAAATGATGTATTGTGCACATTCCCGAATACCGCGCGCAGTAACTAAAGTGCACACAATGTTGAGGTCAGTGAACCTTTGTATATACGATATGTGTTATAGGCTAGTGAGCTAGTTATTATAAGTTGGGAAGCTTATGTTTTGGAATTAGGCCAGAGCACCTAGATTTCAAAGGCCAGTGTGCCTATTTTGTATATGTCTCATAATTAATATAAAATACATCGTTGCGTGCAGACTGAACACAATAAAAGAGATGGGGGACTAACCTCCACTAGTTGGGGAAAGGGATGGCCAAAAGTTAAGAGAAAGGGCTAAGCTAGAGAGATTAAGCCAAAAAGGAATATTATATTAATATTTCTTAAAACATAAAGTATGGATAATTATTTTATCCTAAGTTCTAAAGTTGGGGACAAGTGGTCCAAAGTAGCTCCCAACATGACAAGTGTCAAGTTGGGGACATGCATACATAGTGTTGGGACTTAGTTCATTTTCACATTTTCCCCATCATTCTTACCATCGTCTCTCGCATGATTCCTTTGATCATTCAACCATGATTCCATGACCATTTCACTCACACAGTCAGTTATCCTCTGGACATTCATTTTCACTGTACCAGAATTGTATCCATAGCCATATATGTTGTGTAGTTGGTTATCTTGGGAGCGGGACTGAAGAAGCGAGTTGTCAGGCCCATGGGATATTGAAGAAGTGGGTTGTCAGGCCCGTGAGAAATTATCTGAGTAGTAGAGTTGTTGGTGTTGGGGATTGATTTCTTGAAGGTGCTAAACTGTAGCTATAGTTCTATGAGACTTCTTGTCTGGCCTGTTGTTGAATCCCTGGAAAGGATGTGGGGCAACTGAAGGAATATTGAGATGAGAAGGGGCACACTTTCTTGGGTGGGATAGGCATGTGGGGAATGAGAGGATGTAGGTTGTTAGTTGAGTTACAACCTGAGACAGAGTCTTTCTTGTTGTCTATGAGCCTTTAGCCTGGTTAGGAATCCCTTACCCGGGTGGATTTTAGTCCCATCTCGGGGGTGACTCACTGTTGAGAGTGATGAACAGTGTAGTCTAAGGCTGGGAGGTTCGTGGACGTTCTGAACGCAATTGGTGACATTCTTACCAAGATAAGTACCAATTGTGTGATTAATTTACATGTTGCATTATTGTTTGCGTGCTTATTTTATGGGGTTTTCCTATATATGCTACATGTCTGTGTTTACTGTTATTTCAGTATGAAATCGTATATTTATAGAATATAATTGTTTGTTTATGTTTTATATGTAAATCTTCCACAAGAGTTCTGTGTGTGTATGTTTGAATTGCATGCAGTCCTTTAAACTAAAATTTTATGTGGCATAGCTTAGTTGAATACTGGGTATGTTACAGTATGTTCCACAGTGACAGAATGAAAGTGTTCCCTCATGTAGAATGGCCTGGCCATGAGTGGTCGAGGACGTTACAAAAGATGATACCATGCTAGCCTTTGACCACTCTCACTCTGAAATGGATCCCTCTGGTTTTCATCCTGGTGACATGGTGGCTCCTCGTGGATCCCCCCCTACCTCTAATGGTTTCCAAAACAAACAGGGGACCCCCCCAAAATTAGGGTTCTATTGGTCCAAAATCAAGGTTCTGCAAGTAAGACAGGTGCCCCTTCTACCATGGTGTTCTACAAGTAAGGAAGGCGCCCCTTCCACTTTGGCGTTTTGCAGGTCAGGAAAGATTCCCTTAAATTATATTGTTTTCCATCTATAGTGATCCTTTTAGAGTGAAAAAAATTGGAGGAATCAACCTACAGGGCCATTTTACTAGCAAGTCCTAGTTTGGAAAATTGGGGTCTAGAACCTTCTAGGGCCATTTTGAGGATCAAACGACATTTTTTGGGGCTAAAAATATCCTAGAATAAGTTGGACCTTGTGACACTATTCTACACACCAATATCTTTCCAACAGTGCAACAATCGCGTCAATCGGAGCTCATATGCAAAAGTTATGCCTCCTACAATTTGACCTACCATGTTGACCACCATGGTACAAGAGGATGCCACATCATCCCCAATTAATCACGCATCTTGGTCTAGCCATCTATATAAATTCAAGAAGATTCTAGAAGGTCCAAAACCCTATCAATATTGAGGGTTGAGGAAGTCAAAAACCTACCCCTATATGGCTATCAAGCTATGTTAAATATTAGGCCATTAAGAGGAAAAGGGGTTCCATTCTTTTGCATTGTATCTTTTTCCATAGTTGAGAAAAACATTTGAGAGTGGTATTATGTGGGCATAAAAGAGAAAGAGGGATTCTATTGCAAGCATATAGGCCATAGGTCAAAGGCAACTTCAAAGAGAGTTCCTATTTCTTTGTACTTGCATCATTTCTATACCAGAGAAAAGAGAGCAGAGCAACCTCACCTTCTAGTTGGGTTTTCTCTCGTAAGGGTTTCCCATAGAAAATATTTTTGTTATCTTGTGGATGGTGTGTGATTGTACTTTACTGATCTCTATTTTCTGCATTTCATTTATTTCATGCATAAGCAAAAAATTATAAACTAAATATTATGGAATCTAAAGGAATTTAAACTAAATAGTGTAGATTTTGGTTTTTTTATCAGCTCTATTGGGATGAACTGTTCCAGTGGAATATTCATGACAGTTTACAAATCAAAATTCCCATGTGGTAAGGGAATGGGGACAATGATGATGAAGATACCCAACAATTGTTTAAAGTTGATTTTTCCCTCTCGTTTAAAGAGAAGACTAAAGATTATCCCATCTACGATCTCCTCATTGATCCTTATTCACCTACCAATCATATCATTATTATGTTAGAAGACAAATGTCCATTCTTTCTTATCTCTACACTGTATCTAAAACAAGTGGTATGCCAATAGAAATTATCTCAAGGAAAACACTCAATATCAGTCCTAGACTATAAGGTTCACAAAAATAAAGGTTGATTGATTTGTTACAAAATAATGCTAATGCATTTTGCATGGGAATATATTGGTATGAAGGGAATTCATCTTGATCTTTGTACTCAGCATATTTATTTCAAGGATAATTTCTGACCTGCTCGATATCCCCAATGTCGAATGAAATCGACATTGCATGAGATAGTGAGAGTCGAATTGCAAAATTTATTAAACATAATTTCCATCTATCCCATTTCCGATAGCCAATGGGTTGCACTCCTTGTGGTTGTTCCTAATAAATATGGGAAATGGAGGATTTTCATAGATTACAGAGAACTAAACAAAGTTACCTCAAAAGACCATTTTCCTCTACCTTTCATTGATTAAGTCCTTGATATGTTAGCAAGAAAGTAATTCCCAATGTGTTCAATGGATATGATTAGATCCAACTTGTCCCCGAGGACCAATATAAGACCAATTTTACCCTCCCATGGGGAGCGTTTGCTTACCAAGTATTTCCCTTTGGTCTTTCTAATGCACCTGCTATATTTCAATGGGTTGTTTTTAGTATCTTTTCATATTTGATTTATCACTATGTAAAGTATATATAGATGAATTTAAAGTGTATGTAAAGAAGCCAATTTGTCTCTTAGACATGAGAAATGTCACATGCCACTTACTAAAGGGGTGGTTCTTGGACTCCATATTTCTCATGTTGAAATGAAGGCAGATCCTGCAAAAATTGAAGTGATATCCAATCTTCCCACCCCAAAAACACAAAAAAAATGTTTGTAGATTTTTAAGACATACTAATTAGTATCATTGTTTTTTTATTGAAAATACATCTCCTATATTTTCTTTACTATCTACAGATGCATAATTTTCTTGGACTAACCAATGTCAACTTGCTTTTGAAACCTTGAATAGAAATTTATGTCCATATGGAAAGATCACCCATGACGCTTTTTATGTTTCTCTTAAAGGACTTGTTAAGTATATAATGTTTTCATGTAATTATATATTTATGGTTTTTAATGGAAAGAGTCATTGGAAAACATATGATGTAGATTTTTGAACATTCTTAAGTCAACTTGCTTTTGAAACCTTGAATAGAAATTTATGTGCATATGGAAAGATCAACCATGATGCTTTTTATGTTGCTCCCAAAGGACTTGTTAAGAATATAATGTTTTCATTTAATTATATATTTATGGGTAAATTCATGAAGGTGGGTAACACTTTCATGACAATCTGATCTCCAAAATTCCAAAAGACAATTTTTCAGGTGAACTAATATTTTCTTTTGGCCAAAAGATACTTTTTTTGGCCAAAATAGTTTTCAGTCGACCACTTGAACGTCAAATCGAACGATAAAGTAATGATGCCCTTGATTTTCGTGTATAATTTTAGTCAAACATAATTTTTTCATCCGGAAATATATTTTCGGTCGAAAGATATTCCGATCGAAAAGATATTTCGACCAAAATAATATTTCTTCTAAAACCATATTTCGGTCGAAATATATTTTCAGCCAAAACAATATTTCTACTGAAATATCCTTTTGGTCAAACAACAGTTTATATATTCACCGCACATCATGACTGTAACATTTTTTTAGCTCTTGGCGATTGTGAGAGTGTTGTAGGTGAGTGTCAGTGAGTGAGCTAATTGGCGACTGCAAGGGAGCTCTTGGCGCGGACATTGTGTTGGTGGGAGGTTGGGCGGTCGTGTTGGCAGGCATTCCTACAAGAGGTCGTGTTGACAGGTGGTCTTGCGGGCAAATAGAGGTAAGCCTAAACTGATGTTTGAAATTTAAATTTAAATTATGTAAGTTTTAATTTTAATTTTTAATTTTAATTTTTAATTATAATTTTTATTTATTATTGTATTTTGTTAATTTTAATTTAGATTTAGAATTTTTATTGTGACTTGGCCGTTGGGGGCTAGCCCTGTGGCCAATCCATGGGCATGCCAACGGCTTGGCCACAGGGATGGCGCCCCACGGCCAAGTCACAGTCTCATGGATTGTGACTTGGTCGCGAGGGGGCCAGACCTGTGGCCAAGCCATGGGCATGCCAACATCTTGGCCATAGGGCTGCCCCCCTACGGCCAAGTCACAGTCCATGACTATGACTTAAGAAATTTACTCCCAATTTTTAATGAATTTACTCCCATTTTTTAAGGAATTTACTCCCAGTTTTTAAGGAATTTACTCCCGTGACTGTGACTTAAGGAATTTACTCCCATTTTTTTAAGCGTGAAAAGAAATCAGTATTGCATGAACAAAAATTACTCCCATAATTCAATATAGCATGACTGTGACTTAAGGAATTTACTCACAAAAATCAATATAGGAATTTACTCACAGAATTCAATATAGTGTGACTTAAGGATTTTACTCACAGAAATCAATTAGCGTGACTTAAGGAATTTACTCACAGCAATCAATATAGCATGACTGTGACTTAAGGAATTTACTCCTAGTTTTTAAGTCAATATAGCGTGAACTGAAATCATAAAGGGAGCAGTATAACGAGTTAACAATTTGTCTATTTCTCTTTTCCTTTCAAGTAAATCTGGTTATCATTTTTTGTTGAAATTTAGAATTGCAAATTCTCATCACATGAATAGATTCAACAGTTTTGAAAATCTCGAAGTTATGCAATTTATGGATTTGATATTTATAATCCCATAAAAAAAAACATAATTTTTTCCAAATCTTCTGACAAAAGTTTCCAATTTAACCTACTATACTCCATCACAAAGACATGGATAATATTTGTGGACAGGGTAAAAATATGAGGTAAGGAATTTCATAGAGAATACTCAAGAATTTCTGGGAGACATAAAGGTTTTAATTTTGATGTAGTCCAAATCACTATTAAGAAGTTTGATTTAAAGGCATGGACCTCTTATCTAGTAAAATAAGAATTTCTCAGAGACATAAAGGTTTTGATTTTGAGGTAGGCCAAATCACTGTTAACAAGTTTGATTTAAAGGTGTGGACCTCTTATCTATTGAAATGATACAAAACATTCATAGGTTAAAAACAACAGTCAACAATAGATCTAAAACAAAATTCTAGAGATATAATGCACAAGTATATAGATCTGATATTATCAACTATAGATCTGAAACATAATTATATAGATCTCTAACCCACATGAACAAATTTGAAGCTAAAATATTTAGATCTGAAATACACTCACACTAGATCTGAAATACTCCTCCTTAATCTCTACACCTTTTTCTTTATCTACTCCTACTTGTACATTTTATGTGAGAGCAAGAATCCATATATAGACTCTCATAGGAGAAGATAGAATAATGGAGAACTCTTCTAGAGTACATTATAGAATTTTTAAGAATTCAAGAAATACAATTATTTTATTATTTGGTCTCACATACAACAATCTCCCACTTGAGACCAAATTGAAATTCTTTGTTAACATATCAATTGGATTGTCTTCTATGTATTTTATCCAACTGTAGTACCCCATCATCTATCACTTGGCCAATCATTTAGCACTTGGACAATCCAATGATATCTAACATCGATGTGTTTTGTCTTAGAATGGAAGGGTGTATTTTTGGCAAGATGGATTGCACTTTGTCTATCACAATACAATACATACTTTTCTTGTTACACACCTAGTTCCTCTAAGAACATCCTCATCCAAAGCATCTCCTTCCATGCATTAGTTGTTGTAATATACTCATCCTCTGTGTTAGAAAGGGCCACCACCTTTTGTAATCTAGATACTCATGAAACTGAAACTCCTGGAAAATTATAGATGTAGCTTGTTGTGGATTTTCTCGAATTCGTGTCACCAACATCTATAAATCCTTCCAATAATGTATCAGTGCCTTGAAAGTACAAAAAATAATCAATTAAGCCTCTGATATATCTTAAAATCCAATTAATTGCATTCCACTGTTCCTTTCCTGGGTTTTCAAGAAACCTAATTATAACTTCCACTAGATGTGCAATGTCAGGGCTAGTAAAAACCAATAAATTATGCAAGGATTCCTCGAAAAATGTTTTCCTAGAAAATTTTAATAATTAGAGCTTGAGTGGCGCTTCGGCCTTCACAATACATAGTTTATCCTTCCAAAATTTAAGTGTTCGATTGTTCATGATATATATCCTATTCGATAATATTAGGTGAAGCTACACCTAGTAATATAACTGGTTGTATTACTGATAGGAGATACTATTTTTTTACATATTAGGAGATATGATTCCTTCAAGAAATAACTCAAAAATATATAGATATGCTGAAATTCTAATCTTCTTATGAGTATCAATATTTGTATATACAGTGAGACCCAATAATAGTTCATTATTTGGATTCTATTACTCTATTGGATTAGATTATCTTTCTTAAAAACAAAGAAATAAAATTCCATACTCAATATAATAATAGAATAGAAACACCAATGTTATTGAAGGTTAAAAATAAGTCTATACCAGAATTGCACATGATATACTAACAATCCTATGAATCTATTGGATATAAAAAAAAAACGCAACAAAAATATTCAAAACTGTCATTCGCATGAAACAACCTGAAACTTACATGGATTCCCTATAAGTCTAATTACAACTAGCATTCGGTAATTTCTCAATTGCAATAAAATATTATATATCATAGACAAATATAGTCCTGTCCATAGGGCTGACCCCCCGCAGATTCTTTAGATTACAGATTTTGTATGTTAAGCCCTAATATTGGATCATTACCCCTTAATTGGGGCATATTATATTAGTAATATTATTTTATTTATGTCGGCTTTAGGCCATTAGTTGTAATTATACCTCCTAGTCTCCTATATATACCAAGGAGACATTTTCATTTTGAATCATCTTGTACTTGAACATTTAAGTGGGGTAAAAGGAGGTTGCCCCCTCAAAGAGGCTTATTATCTGAAATTATCTCTTTTTCAAGGTGTTGAGAATTTTTATGAGGTTTTTCTATGCTATATTGATATTTGGTTCTTAACATATGGTATCAAAGCTCAAGGTCTTGGGGTTTCGCTGCTACATTTGAGACACCTTGGAATTTTTGCTATAACTTTTTTTCTACAACGTTTTAGAAGGAACGGCTTGGAGGATATTTATTAGATGGATCAAGGTACGTTGGGTTCAAAATTAATCTCTTGAGGCCTTACACTTTCGAATACACATCCTATACAAGATAGGGTTCTAGAATCATCCTGAATTGAGTCATTGCAGAAATTTCGCTATAAAAACGTTTATGTAACATTTCAGACCCTAAAATATGGAGGATATTTATAGAAATTAGTAAGGTATATGTGGTAAAAATTTCAGCTTCTGGGTCATCATAAATTTGTAGATACACCCTGTGTAAGATAGGGTATCTGACTAGTCCTATTGACTAGTCTCAAGAAGGTGTTCCAGGTAAAACAATCATAACTTCTTCCTAGAGTATCCAAATTGAGTAGGACTAGTTTCCTTGGATCGTGGACAGTCTATAGTATTTCTAGTGTGAGTTTCAGATTTTTATATCAATAAGTTTGTGCAGGGCACTCTATACAAGTGAGATCTCCTGAAAAGGCCAAAAATCGGCAAGTTGTGGGGAACTTACCATAAATTCCACTTGGCACGTCCAATTTTGATCAGACTTGTGGCATTTCAAAGAAGAAATATCAGAGAACTACATAAAATAAAGCTTCACACCCAGAAGAGCCGAAACTTAGGAGATACAATAGAAGAAATATTGTCTAGCAGAACCAACTCAAAATCAAGGTTCAATAGTGATACTTGGCCAACATGCCACCAAAAAAGGAAACTTATACACCAAATAAGCCTCCAGAAAATCCTACTTGGACTCTTGATGAAGGTGAAGAAATGCGTAGGGACATAAATGAACTACAAAAGAAGATGGATTCAATGGAATCTATGTTGGATACTATGATGGATGGTTTAAAAGGGAAGATCATGGAAGTATTGAAAAATTTCGTAACAGAGAAGACACCTGAAAGTGAAAATGCATCCCATGAAATTCATGATGAGGACACAAGGAAGGTGAATCAAGAACAGAGAAACTCCAACTTTGGTTTGAAGACCAACCACGTTCCTAAGATTGATATGAGAAATTTTGATGGCAAGGACCCAATAACATGGATACTTCAGATGGAGCAATTCTTTGATCTCCATAATGTGCCCCATACACAAAAGGTACGAATTGCTTCTTTATATTTAGAACCTAATCAATTTGTATGGTATCAATGGATTTTTTCTCACAAATCACTCGTCAGTTGGAAAATTTTCATGGAAGAAATGATAGCACACTATGAGGATACAAGGAGCAATACCTTCTTTAGCCAATTGATAAATCTCAAGCAAAAGGGTTCAGTTACTGAGCACATTGAGAACTTCCAAAGATTGAATATAAAGGTAACTGGTATTCCATATGAGCACTTGATTGATGTATTCATAGGAACTTTAAAGGATAACATTCAACATGAGGTTCGCCTTTGGGAACCCAAATCATTGGATAATGCATTTAAGGTGACAAGAAATGTTGACAGTAAAAATATGGCTATGGCTACTAGAAGGACCAATCCT
>ML784443.1:946021-960673 GCA_009831015.1 Picea engelmannii
TCCTAGCAGCTTATACAGAGTTCCAAACTAAACTCCCTTCATCAACACCATTGCTCCTCGAACCATCCTGCAAGTTCCTTTTTCAAAAATTGTTTTTACCCCTGCATCTTCCATTTTGCTTATAGAAATCAAATTTATGGCCATACCTGGGATGTGTAGAACACCGAGCAGTGTTCTAATCCTTCCATGTATGAGTCTCAACTTGACCCTTCCTCTTCCTATGATTTTGGTTTTCGAATCATTACCTAAGAAAACATTACCTCCATCATACTTTTTATATTCGCAAAACCACTCCCTATGGGGAGTCATATGAAATGATGCACCAGAGTCAATCAACCATGCCTCATGATCTACATGTGTTCTTGAAGAGGCCAAGTACACATCCCCTCCTTCTTCNTCCTTGGAGGTCTTTTCTTCTGTAGAAGAAGATTCTTCCAATCCCTTCTTTTTCTCAACTTTGGATCTACACTGCTTCTTGTAGTGCCCTTCTTTTCCACACCTCCAACATACCCTTACAAACTTTCCAAGAGATTTATATCTACCCTTAGGCTTAGATCTCCCACTTGAGAAATTAGATCTATTTCTTTCCTGGGAATGTCCTCTTGCAAATAATGCATTTGTGCTATGTCCTTCCATATTATTTCATCTCATCTCCTCCGACAACAAGGACGAGACCACTTCTTCAAACTTCAAAGAAGTTGTCTTACTACCTATGGCCACAACCATACTATCCCACGATTCTGGTAAAGAACACAACAAATTGATACATTTATCTTCATCTGAAATTTTAATATCAATAGATACTAACTGACTTACCACAATATTGAAAGCGTTCAAATGCTCTGCCACTGAGTCTCCATCTCTCATCGTCAAGTTATACAGCTTCTTTCTCAGGAATAGTTTATTTTCCAGGGACTTAGACTGATACAACTTCCCCAACATTTCCCATAAATCCTTGGCTGTAGATTCCTCTGACACATTCAGTAATACTGAATCAGAGAGACACAGTCAAATTGTGCTCTTTTCCTTCTGATCCGTCTTTTTTCAGTCATCTGCAGAAGTTCCTGTAGGTGCAGTACATGGATCTACCGCAATCCACTGATCTCTGTCCACCAAAAGATCTTCCATCTTGAGCTTCCACAACTCAAATTTTTTCCCATTAAACTTCTTGATCTCCATCTTTGAATTGCTTGCCATTTCTTTTCACCTGAAAAACAATACTGCAGATCTCCCACTATAACAAGGCTTATCACAGTCCCGAGCCAAACCCTTGACCACAAAGGCGTCCCCCTGAAGCCAATAAATCTCTGATACCAAATGTAAATTCTAACCTTGTACAATGTCTACTGTAAACAGATATTCAGAAAAGATACAATGGCAAATGCAAACATTACACAGAGATTTTTCCCATGGAAACCCAAACCGGGAAAACCAACATATATTATATTCATACATTGTGTTACATTGTTTACAATACAATATACATATAGGAGTTAGCGGCATCCAAAACCCTAACCCAATGACATGGATTAGTCCAAAACACTAATTCCTTAACCGGAAATAGAAAACCATTGGCAAAAAACCATGTGCCAAAAACCACCTAAATATCATGTGGTCCCAGAAATATGTCGTCCTAGTAATATGTCCTCTCGGAAATATGTCGTCCTGGTGTGAAAAAAATTCCGGGGGCGTTGCCCCTGCACCCCCCTCTAACCCCCCTATGCGCCCGGCACAGACACTCAGACACTACTACTCGTGAAAAGAATATAACACATACCCAACATATATATAAATGTTCAAGCTTATTTTGAATAAGCTTATATTTTTTACTTTTATCAATTTTTTGTTTTCTCAAATTTTTAGTTTAGTCTTTCCTATTCAATGCTTTGATAAATTATTTTGAAATATATAGAACCCCTATATAAGCTTATCATTTTCTTAAATGGTGTACATTCAAACTTATTTAAGTTTAGATATTGTATATGTCAACTAGCTCACACATAATTTCAAAGAGCATTTGATTATATGTAATATGAATACATCCCAAGGATAAAAGATTTAAATGGTTTTTTAAGAATGACTTAATATACATGTGCGTATTTTTGTTTTCTTCATGTACATGAAAGATTATATGAGAACATTTATTCCACCACAGAAAGAGGAGATAAGTATTTTTCGAAAGAATGGTTTTTAAAATGGAGATTTGTGAACTTTTATAGATATAAGTAGTTTTTTGGAAGAATGGCTTAATATGGAGATTTATGAGTCCTTTAATTTGAAAGAGAATTATGGAATTTGATTATATGATCACTGCAGAAGAGGAGAGAAGTATTTTACTGCTGAGGAGATTAGTATTTTACTGCCGAGTAAATAAGATCAAATAACATCACCTGGGATGAGAATTTCACCTGAAGGATTTGCGACTTTATCCACAAGGAGATAAGTATTTCATTGGAAGAATGACTTAATATGGAGATTTGTGAACTTTCTTCATACATAGTTCTATATTTATTTTCATATTATTGTCTAACTCTAAACACAATTTTTTTTTTTTTACCAGGAACACAATTTTTCTCTTAAATTTTTTTTAAGATTTTACAAATTGTTTAAATCATGTATGCTTAATGTGGAGAGTAACTATCTTAAATATGTTTAACTGTGGTTCGGTGTGTTATTATTTCTTATTATTTATTTAATATTTAGTTAAAGTATATATGCTAATATGTGTTATTTGTTTTTTTTTATTATTATTACAGATGTCTAAATTATATTTGGTGGAAAATATGTTTACATTATATTTGGTGGGAAAGAGTATGTTGGAGGACTCTTTTGGTATGTATATCAATTTTGTTTTAATCATGATTTTTGAATTATGTTTTATTTTGCATGTTTGAATTGTAAATTTTTTATTTTTGAATTCTGTTTTTTTTGCAGGTGTGAATTGAAGATTTGAAGTGATCTATCTTAAAGCGATGACTTAGAGTCCAGAATTTTGGAGTTAAATGTCTTAGTTTTAGTTATCATCCTAAAACGGATGTGGAACCTATGTATTTGGCAGTGTAACTATTCAGACTTTGATATATATATATATATTTGGAATTCAAAATATCAATTTATTGTCTCATATTTGATTTATCAAAAAGTTAATTTATGTTTTATGATATTGTTTTATACTGTTTTATAGGATTTGTTCAATGAGAGTTTCACTATGAAGCTTATAAGACTTTGTTCTTATTTTAGTAATATTTATTTTCTTCTTTAAGCTAGCTATAACATAAATATGGTTTCCATATTCTAACTTCTGTCTTTATAGGACATTAATTTTGTGTTTTCTCCATTTCTTCATTGCACCACTATTTATGTTCCATACATGGTAGTCTTGTGGCATTTCCATTTCACCAATAGAGATCTCTATGAAATTAGAATGATGAGAGTCTCTATATTTACTATGTCAATGTTGAAATAAAATTGTTTTGTTGTTAATCTGTTAAACACCATTACTAATGTAAGAATAACTTTGTTTTGGTTTGGTTCAAGACTTCGCTTGATAGATTGTGGTGGTCTAACAAATGCTCAAAGGTGTCTACGCTAAGTTGATGGAAAAAAAGTGGCAAAGTTGTTAGTTTTGAACTAATGTTTTGTATATTATCCTTCTTACAATGCATTAAATTAAGCATCAAACTCTTAAATACTTTCCTACTATGTATTAATTTAAATGTTTCCTTTTATGTTCACTGTGAACTCTTCAAAAACACATGATAAAATTCAACATATTTCATTGTGAATTGTTCTTGGGCCTATGGGGACTGATAAAATTCAACATATTTCATTATGGACTGACAAAATTCAACATAAAGTTGAACTCTTGGGCCTATCCTACTATGTATTAATTTAAATGCTTCCTTTTATATTCATTGTGGATTGTTCAAAAACACATGATAAATTCAACATATTTCATTGTGGACTGATAAAATTCAACATAAAGATGAACTCTTGGGCCTATCCTATTATGTATTAATTTAAATGTTTCATTTTATGTTCACTGTGGACTATTCAAAAACACATGATAAAATTCAACATATTTCATTGTGGACTGTTCTTGGGCCTATGGGGATTGATAAAATTCAACATACTTCATTCTGGACTGATAAAATTCAACACAAAGGTGAACTCTTTTCTATCCTGGATCTTTACAGATGTCCCTTTTTTGAATAATTTTGTATATGACACTAGATGACTTTTTATAACTTTACTAAAATGTAAAAATGTGGAAGGAAGGAAAGACTAAATATCTTTTTTTATCATCACTTTCTAGATCCATATGTAACAAAAAAAATCATTTGATTCTAATAGAATAATAGTGAAACTGTTATTTTCGCATGAAAAAAAAGAAGAAAGAGCTAAGAAAATTCGTGTAACAATGGGTTAGAAGACATAGAAAGAAAGAATCACTTGAACAAATGGAAGAATGAAGAAAGCCACTATAAATATTACAAAATAAGAGAGACACACACAAGGGGCTCTACACACACTTGAATTTGAACATAGGACATTTACATGGTCTTTATCATTTCGATATTTTTAGAGAGACATGGTCTCACATTTACATCAAAATCTCAATTTACATCAACATCTCAATGAAAGGTTTTAATGTTCTTTGAATTCACATTCTTTCTTATACAAACAACTATGAGAAAACTACAAACATGATAACAGAGAAGCACAAGAAGAGATAGAAGAGATATTGAGATCACTCATGTAATATTTTGTCTTGTCTTGATTTTACTTGCACTATGTTTATTTATATAAAATATTGGATGGAATAATTTCATATACTATATTCTTGATTTCAAAAAAAATCATCAAATATTATAGTTTCTTATGAAATTTGACAATGAAATATTCAAGAAAATGTGAAATAAAAATTAAATTTTATAGCTTGTCCAATTTTATATTTTCTTATGAAATTTCACAATGAAATAATATTCAAGAAAATGTGAAATAAAAATTATAGTTTCTCACTTATAATTTAAATTTTGTTTGATTTGGAAATATGGTTGAAAATAGTCAAAACAAGTCATTAAATTTAATATAAGTCCAACAATGAAAATAGTCAAAACAAGTCATCAAATTTAATATAAGTAAGCGATCTTCATTAAAATTTATATTGATATTAAAATTTATTAGAATTTAAAGTTTTTCTAAGCCATCAATAGTCCCTTATAATGACATGGAAATGGGTCCTAGTTTTGATATGAAGTTATCCTCTTCATATGAAAAAACATTGAACAATCAAATTGTAAATAATGAATGCATTTATACTATATGTAGTAAATCGGTTACATGCATTAAAGGATTTGTGTATATGATTTGGATAATTTGTAGGATTAAAGTATAATCATCCAAAGTATAGGTCAATTTAGGTTCCCTATATACAATCTATAGGTTCTTCCCTGAAATTGTAAATAAGGTTTGGTAAACTTTATAATTCATGGGAAATACAACTTCTCTTAATTGAATGGACCATGAAAGTAAACTAAACTATAATTGATTCTAGAATCCTAGATATTCATAAATACATGTACTTTCAATGCAAAATAAAAAATTCTGAAATGTACATGTGTCACTTGTTTAAAAAATCGTAATGGTATTCCATCTTCAATTATTCGTTCATGATTGACTTTGGACATTTTCCATTTTCTAATTTTTTTTTTATTGAACTTCTATTGACTTTCTGCGCGCTGCACATACCAAATGACTATATTGACAACTTGTGACATCTTACTAGTAGTCTTGAAAGTGAACATGAGTATCGGTTTGATGGGTTTCTCGAAAAAAAATCCTTTCAATACAACAATTCATCTTTCATATATAAAACCATTATCATCAAAATCTTCTAATAGCCTCATCTTTTGTTCTGTGCATCACATCAAATAATATTTCACATTTTCAGTGTTGTCTACAGGTGCAACCATGGCAAAGACATCTCCTGCAAATAATTGGATATATTGGATAACAAATAGTTCATGTTAGATTATCACACAAGTACATCTACAAGTTATTTGAAAAAAATTAAACATAAAAATTACTTTCTCTAACAAGATTAGAAACTTTATCGACATCAACTGACATTATAGTTTCATTTAATTCCATCTCCTCTGAGCTTGCAAGTGGAAATTTCCATTTTATATTAAGTTCGGTATGTCTCCAAGCTTTAACATATTCCGCATTTTCATTTTCGCAAATATCTATGGATTTTGTGTCCTCTATGCAAACTGATTAAAAACAAGACTCATTTCTTCTATCAAATGCAAACACATTTTGATAACGTTTTGTTTTAACTGAATGTATTTTTCATGTCCCATGTATTGTATTGGCGTCATATGGGATTGATCTACTTATATATTGGATTCCAACATACCAAAAAAACCTGCACAAGACAAGAACTTGTTAACTTGAAATCTCTCAAGAAAATGATTGAAGATTGAATATAAATTTGAACACGTTCAAATAAAAATATCATGTGTACATGTGTAACATGTATATATAGACACACCTGCGCACATCCCTTGACAGATTATATTCATGGCTTAGCACCATTTTTCACCATTCAACAACTTGTTCAGCAGATTCAAATCGATCGGCATGAGGGTTCATCTGATACCTTTGAAGTGCTCGTTTTACACATGCCCCTGCACCGTCGTGCTCTCCTTTTCCATGACCAGTCTCAAAAAAATTCCAACAATGTGTAATGTTTGATTTTTTATGAAGATGACATAACTAATAGAATGATCATGAAGTTTTGAATTGACTCGCACACCCATCTTACCATATCCAATTTCGATCGAATTTGATTTCACATTCTTTCAATGAATCGTAAAGTTTATCAAAACAATGTTGTACATAATGTGTGTCGTGTGCTCAATCATCACTTATATAGAAGTGATATTCTTTAATAATGTGTCGATTGTCGTTGGTGCTTTCTATGTTATCAAGACTCCGTTGAGCATGTCTATATAGAACGTGGAAAAATATCATGACTTGACCAGAATGATAATATTCACTTTGTATTTCTTTTTGTGCAGTGAATGTGCAATTCTCTGCAAAATCAACTACAGAAAAAATTGTCCCTCGTGGAAACACTTCACGAGATTGTTTGAATTGTAGGTCTTGCCATCGATATTTATGTGAATTTTGTTGGATTACTGAGAGGGGGGGTGAATCAATAATAGCGCAATTATAATATTTTTTCTTCAAATGTTATATCAATGTAGAATTATTATCCAATAATGAGCAGTAATAAATAAACAATCACACACATACATAGTACACCAATGTTTTACGTGGAAGCCCAAATCAGGAGAAAATGACGAAATGCTTTTTCTTATATGTCTTGAAGAATTACATTCATTGGAAGCACCAACTTCCTTTGTTTTCCAGCTGCAACTGGAAGGAGGCTCCAACCCCCTAGTTTCTCAGGCTACAACTTGAGGGAAGCTCCAACTCCCCAATTCTCTAGCTACAACCAGAAGGAGGCTACAACCCCCAATGTTCTTCAGCTACAACCGGAAGGTGGCTACAACCACCTGTCCTTGCCCCATCCTTCCACCCTGAAGTAGAAGTAGAATGATGGAACCACTATCACATTATCACTATGACATATACTATTGTAAACTTGTACCAATAAATCTGAACCATGCATCAACCTGTACCTCAACCTATAATCAACCTGCACCATAAACAAGTGCATCAACCATGCACCAACCTGTAATCAACCTATACCATAAACAAGTGCATCCAACCATGTACCAATTATGTACCAATCATGTGTCAACTACTCATCAACTATGACTCATCAATATGTACCAACATCATCAACTATACACTTCATGTATGTGCATCGAGTCATCAACTACTTGTCTCAACCATGTACTCAACATGTACCACAACCAAAAGACCTCATCAATTTCATAATCCAAATATTATTTGTAGCTCTGTAATAGACCTGGTGTATATGATCATATTCCTGCAAACCTTCCTTAACTTTAAAAACAAGAGACTAGCATTTTCATCAAAATTTTCTTTAGTCTCACATGCCTAGTTTTGGATTAGTCAACAACCTTAACTTGAAATAATCATAACTTTGAACCTATAATGTATAAAGACATGAAACTGATATACAATGTTCTTCAGTTTGTTTTATGAAATTCCTCCAAGTGTCACTACTTGGAACCTCTCAGAAAAGGAGTTATAGCAAAAATGACATACCTTGTTGAATTCTGGCTTATTTTAGAGAGCGACCTTGTAGAGCATTCCCTGCACAAAATATTTGATGAAATGATCTGAAACTATTAAAAAGAATACTAAATAATGTACCCTAACCAACACATTTGGTCTCACTTAATTTGGATCTATTATAAATAAGTTATGGCATTTTTACCTGAAACACCTGATTTTGACTAGTTTCAGGACTGACCACAAACCCTATTTTCCACGAAGTGTAACTCCAAAAATACAACGACCCACAAGATGAATTTTTTTTTACAGATACTTGGATATGTGATCTCACTTTCATAGCAATTTCACAGTCTGAATCATTATAGAAAAAAAGTTATAGCGAAAATGGTGATATGACCTGTAAATAACATACCTTAGAAAGCACCATCAAAAGAATTTATCCTTCATTGCATTTCGGCCTTCTTTTCTTCACCTTCACTCAGAATTATGGTTTAGATATCCTTGGTTACCTCAGACGCATATAGATATTCAATATTCTCAAGTTTAATTCAAATGAAAGAGCCTTGCCTCTTATTTATACTCTCCAAGTAGCTTCCTTAAAAACATCTTCTAGGTCACTTGGCCCACTTTCCTTATTTTAGGGTTGGGTCCACTTCTAATTTTTTCATTAAATTTATTATTGAAATAATTTATTTTGTATTCAATTTGAATTATAATACACTCATCACTTCACTTTATTATTTACCTTTTAAAATCTCTTAAACCACTTTGACTACTTTGACCTTTTGGGGCTTCTAGATGACATATGAGAGTCCTCCAACTTCGTAAGGCCATAACTCTCAAACCGTGAGGAGTTATGTGACATTCTACATACCACCAAAAATGACATAACATGTAATATCCATATAGAATAGTATTGTCTTAAAATATATCATAACTCACACAGTTACCCATCAAACAAACTTGGGTCCATTACCCAAACCTGGGGTCTCCAACTTCTCATGGCCATAACTCTCTAACCGTGAGGAATTATGTGACGTTCCACATACCACTGGAAATGAAATGACAAGCACTATCCATATAGGATATTTTCCCTGAAAAAATCACTTTCCTTCATCTCATTATTCCACAATTAAGCATGGGTTCTCTTATTCCACAAAGCGTCTTCCCGTGAGGACTTTCACCATAAGGGGACCACTTTGGAGTTCATCCATATTTACTTCTTATCAACCATGAAAAAATAATAATGATTCATATTTACATCAAACAATATTGGGTCCATTACCCAAGCCTTTGTGCTACGGGGCTTTCTTCAAGGGTTGACATCAATGACAACCAACCTTAATCAACAAATGCTTGGTGTATTTATAAATTTCTTCCTCAAACTTCTTCAAAAAATATATCACATAGATTTTATCTACTCTCAAATCAATCCTTTTGGAAATAACATTTGAAGAATGTGGAGTCGTGATGTTCATATATTCATATCTCTTCCAATTGACTATTATATTAGAAAATGATTGATCATTCATATCAATATGATACTTTGAGTGAAACAAACTTAGATTTCCACAAAGATAACATTTCTTTCCACCAACACATTTTTTTTTGTAAAATAAATCATCACTTTCTCTTTCACATAGAATTTCAGAGATAAAAGCACGGAATGTGGAAGGAGGAGCTGAACTTTGCCATAAAGTTTTACCAAAATAAAAAAAGGGTCGTAATACAACTCAAATTCCACATGATAATGACAACAACAAGTGTCACAAACAGTGATGGGTCTAGCAAACCATGGTTTTTGTTGCACAAATGTATTGATGGAAATTTTAACTTCTTTGTGCTCTTCTTTGAACTTATTGAACAATTCTATTTGTGTCATTAGCAATATATGTTTTGGATGTTCTTCATAATGTTTTCGTGTTATTCTTCGTCGCAACACATCCCTTGTATGTGGTGAAACACGAAATTTTTCCAACCAACAATTATGGGCCAATTCTTTAACATTTTTTGCAAGTCTGTATTTGTAGGGTTGTCTAGAAATCACTGTCCAACAAGCCAGTTCATCATTTTCATCTATTTGCAATCAAAATTTTCTATGTTTGTGCAATGTTTTTCTTGACGTTCCCATCTCTTTTGCCATGTGTCGTGTCAAACGATCTTTTATATTGTTAGATGAAACAACTGTTGTTTTTATCGCTCTACGTGCAACACTGACATCTTTTTTTCGAGATTTTACAAAAGCTTTTAATACACTAGTTATATTGTCAAAGACATTTTGTTTCACCTTTGTATCTTTTGTGAACTTTTGAATACCCAATAATGATGTAGCTTCTTTTAACTTTCTTGACTTTATTAGACAGAGAAAAAGTTGAGCTTATACTATTAGTGATTCATCTTTGAAAAAAATATTATACATATTCTTAGTTCGATATATTATATAATGCTTAGATTTTTTCTTCCCAAATTTGTCAGTATCAACATTTTCTAATATTTCATCATCAATGTTGATAGATTCTCCTGCATATTTCAATTTAAAGTTTATATTAAAAAACAAAACCCGAACATAAATTCACTAAACTATATATACAAGTGTTCATCTTGTATTATCTAAATTTATGTACATACCTATAGGTGATTCGTCTTCTTCTTCAATTTCGGTTTCAACGTCTTTTGCTTCAATTTCAGTTTCAACGTCTTCTTCGACATTATGAGACAAATCTATTTATGTTTTTTTAAAAACATCAAATTGTAATTACAATCAATTATATTAAACAATATTTTAAATTTGAATTCTATACTTTTAATATAGACAATATGTGCATGCATACCTGGTTGGACTTCTTCTTGTTGAAAATCTCTATTTACATTATCATCATTTCTTTCTTCAATATTTGCACGTTCTCATTTATTTCTCCAATAATTCTCTTTCCTTTGTTCGTTATGGTGAATATCATCTTGAGTGCAATCAAATTTTCTCTTGAGAAAACTTTTGTTTCCCGTGACTTTTATAGTTATCTGTAAAAGATATGTTCAACAAAGGCTTCACCTTGAAAAAATGCTCAACATTTATCTTTCAACATATAAATTGTTATTCCAATAAAAAATTGAACAAACATAAATTACCTTATTCAACAAAAACCAAAAAGTTGATTCGAAACTTTGTTTAGGTGCTCTAGAAAACCATCAAACAAGAGATGAATTGTGTTAAATCTGTTCGGCTGAAAGCATATTTATACAATTTGGTGCGAAATGAAACGATATGACGTGTCTTTTCATTTTTTCTGACCAACGGAATTCGCTCAACCATCTGTCAGCCGAAAACCTTGGAAACCGTTTAGTTTTGACGGTTTCCGTTAGAATTTAGTCTTTCGGCCGAAAACGAGAAATTGAGACTGTATCCAGAAACCAGAGAACTCCCCCAAGCTTACCTGAACTTTGGAGGTTGTGGACTCCTGCAAATACTCATAATCTGGTTTCGAAAATGACACCAGCATTTGAAAAATTGAATCTACTTTCAATTCCTATAATTTTTTTTCATTTTCATTATTTTTATCTTTTTTTATTTAATTTTTAAAAAAAATCATTGCATGATATTTTCAACAGACATTATGATTCAGTGAAATGAAATATCTGTTTCTCTAAAAATACACAGTGAAAATTTTAGAAAAAATTATATTCATAATCCTTAAACTGTTCTTTTCAAAATGGTATTTTTAGATTTTACTTTTAAGTAAAAATTAAGATAGATACATGGTAGAGGAAAACATGTGTTTAAAATCTGCAATGTTTTCAGCTTGGTCAACTTCGAAAAATTCTAGAAATTATAATATTCATCCATTAGATTCAAAATTATAGTCATAAAAAAATAGAGTCTCTGTAGATTGGTGCAGTATATTTTGTTTGTTAAACACATAAGTTTAATAATAGATACATTGTTGGAGGAAAAAATAACTCATTATCAGTCCTTTCATGTTTAAGGAACATATTGTTAAACAAATGTCAAATTGACATATCAAATCTTAATAAAAAAAATTGAAAAATTGTCATTGGAAAGCTAACAAAATTCTTTACAAGTTTTGTTTTTACTGTAAAGTGAAATTCTAAATAAAAAAAAATACTTTTGTATGCCAGAAGTTGAAGAACTTGTGAAAATATAGTTTTTTTTCTCATAAAACAAACAAAATAGACACCCGTCTTCATGATTTCACCCTCATGGTTTTTAACGAAAAAAGTCATTGAAAAACATATGATGTAGATTTTTTATCATTCTTATTAAAATAGTGTAGGATAGCGAGTCGATAATTTTGTTTGATAAAATTGCATGTATTAAATACATAAATTGTATAATTTAAATGAAGTGAAGGTTTTTAAAATCTTTAAACTTATTTATCAATTAAAATTTATAATATCTATATTATAATAGTTAATTTGGACATTTTTAATATTTTGATAATTAATTTTAATAATTTGATAATCAGTTTTAATTAAGATTAAGTTCATCTAATTTAGATGAAAGGAAAAAGGAGAAAAAAATGTTATTTATTATCTTTTCCATAATTTAATAAATTTTTTAAATATTATTCTAATGTAAGAGTATTATTTATAGAGTATATAAAACTAAAAATAAAAAATATAAATTATTATAAAACTATTTGTTAAGAGATAATGATAATAATAATGATATAATTTTAAGGTTAAAATGAAACCAACTACTAAATTAATATATAAAACAAATAAAATAAAATAAATCAATTTTAATTTTTTAATATTTTATAAAAATTAATTTTATTAACATTTTATAAAAAAAAATTAATATTTTATCAAGATTAGTATGATTGGATATTGCTACTTATACTTATATTGATTACTTGAATTATAAAGATAAAACTTTTAAATAGTTTATAAGGATTCATATTATTGGATTGTACTATCAATACCTAATACCTATAGTGATTACTTATTTATAGGTTATTACTTAATTATAAATAATTTAATATTTTATTTTTATAAATAAAATAAAATGGTGAAAATTTAATAATTTTAATATCTTATTTTTTAGATTTAAATTGCTTTGGAGTTAATATTAAGTATAAATTTATATGAATTAAAAAAAAAAATCATTAAAAAGCATGAATAATATCAAATTTCAAGCCCCGGGATGGGGTGATAGTTGGTTCCCATGCACATTATGATGCTAAATGCCTCTGTCGCCACACTCTCCTCAATACCTCGTAGGATGAGCGAAATTCAATGGTTAGGTGCGTTGGTGCGGCTGCATACAGAAGATGGATTAATGGCGTACTCTTTGTTGCAATGGCGACATGTCTGGATTGGTATGATCCACACGAGCCATGTCCACTCGATCCATCTGGCACTTCACCTTCCCATCCCAGCTATAATTCAGGAGGTAATCAATGGCTACAGTCATTTGGTTTTGGTCTCGTCTCTAGCTACAGTTATTTGCGTTCATCCAGACCTTTTCCTTTTTAGTTATTTCACTCTACTCTTGTTCACCATTCTAGTTAACCCTTCCATCATACCCAGGGAAAGAGGAAATTCTAAGCGAGGGTCGACCTACTATAGCTTTGCCTCCCTACAGTGCAGGATAAGTCTTTCTTCTCCCACACCCCATACTTCTCCAATTCGCCATAGCACCCCCTCTCTGACGCCTCCTCCTACTCGGCCCAGACTTGGATGGATGAAGGTCCTCCCATGGCCTATGTTGAGGAAGAAATACTCGCATTCCTAGTATAAATCCCCTCAGATTCATTTTTGTATACAGTCCTCGACCCTCAAGCCTCACCCAAAACTTCTAGTAAGTCCACCCTTGGAACAGACTCTTCTTTGGAATTGGATACCTGCATAATTGAAGAGGAAATCCCTCAGGAGGAGAGCAATGAGGGGGAAACCCCTCCAGTGAGTCAACCTCCACTCGGCACAGTGCCAGAACTAGAATGGATTCACACCTACCACCTCTCACAGGGTCAATTAGACCTCATATTTGATATGTGACGGGATATGGAAGACCAGCTTCACTGGCACACCATCCTTAGCAGTTGCTTGGACATGTTGTTCGATGCTCTTTCAGGCGAGCCAAACAAAAGAGGATGTTTGACCTACGCCCAATCGTTCCTCTTCGCTCCTACTTGGCCTCAGCCTCATGGAAACAAAGGAAATATGGGTTCACTCACTATTTAATTTAGTTGTTTTCTTTTTTCACTGTGCATTCCACTGTCAAAACTATCGTAGAAATTTTAGTGTCATTTTGTTCATAGTTACATGGAAGATTCAACTTTAGAGACATCAAGACTTTTGGCCATCTATTTTGGTTTCCATCTATTTGGTAGAAGGTGACCAGTTTTGATTCATGTATGGACATTGTACTGTTATAATAGCATTATAAGGTAATAA
>ML784443.1:960795-977989 GCA_009831015.1 Picea engelmannii
GTCAGCATGCATGTAAATAAATACTTGAGCGATTTTTAATTTCACTCCCTTCCAAAACCACCATGTCCCACTCAATACCATGGAGTGGAAGTCATGTCACTCTTATAAGTGAAAGGGTTTTTCGACAATTTGCATGATCTTTCTTTTAGAATTTTCATTGACTGGAGTGTGCTATTGAAAGAATGATATTTCCTTTACACTTTTCAGTGGGACTGAAAGAATGAATGAAACATAAAGTAGCTATATTTAGAATTCATTAATGGTTCCACTCCGTCAAACACATAGTGGGATCCCTAGTATATGATGATAAAGAATTTTTTGTGGAAACTTGTCAGTTGTGTTTGGAATTTGGGTTTAGAGTTTTCATTGACTGGAGTGTGGCACTAAAAGGATGAATGGGAGACTGAAGCCACTAAGAGGAAAAGGGGTTCCATTTTTTTGCATTGTATCTTGTTCCATAGTTGAGAAAAACATTTGAGAGTGGTATTATGTGGGAATAACAAAGGAAGAGGGATTCTATTGCAGCCATACAGGCCACAGGTCAAAGGCAACTTTGAAGAGAGTGCATCTTTCTTTGTACTTGCATCATTTCTATACCAGAGAAAAGAGAGTAGAGCAACCTCACCTTCTAGTTGGGTTTTATCCCGTAAGGGTTTCCCATAGAAAATATTTTTGTTATATTGTGGGTGGTGTGTGATTGTACTTTACTAATCTATATTTTCTGCATTTTATCTATTTCATGCATAAGCAAAAAATCATAAACTAAATATTTTGGAATCTAAAGGAATTTAAACTAAATAGTGTAGATTTTGGTTTTTTTTATCAAATCTATTGGGATGAACTGTTCCAGTGGAATATCCATGACAATTTACAAATCAAAATGTCCATGTGGTAAGGTAATGAGGACAATGATGACAAAGATACCCAACAATTGTTTACAGTTGATTTTTCCCTCTTGTTTAAAGAGAAGACTAAAGATGATCCCATCTACGATCTCCTCACTATTCCTTATTCACCTACAAATCATATCATGATTATGTTAGAAGATAAATGTTCATTCTCTATCATAAAATCAAAATTCAAGTCCATGCCATCTTATCTCTACACTGTATCTGAAACAAGTAGTATGCCAATAGAAGTTAGCTCAAGGAAAAAACTCAATATTAGTTCTAGACTAGAAGGTTCACAAAAATAAAGGTTGATTGATTTGTTACAAAATAATGCTAATGCATTTTGCATGGGAATATTCTGGTATGAAGGAAATTCATCTTGATCTTTGTACGCATCATATTTATTTCAAGGATAATTTTTGACCTGTTTGATATCCTCAATGTCGAATGAACCTGCCATTGCATGAGATAGTGAAAGTTGAATTGCAAATTTTATTAATCGTAATTTCCATCTATCCCATTTCTGATAGCCAATGGGTTGCACCCCTTGTGATTGTTCCTAATAAATATTTGAAATGCAGGGTTTGCATAGATTACAGAGAACTAAATAAAGCTACCTCAAAAAACCATTTTCCTCTACCTTTCATTGATTAAGTCCTTAATATGTTAGCAAGAAAGAAGTAGTTCTCAATGGGTTCAATGGATATGATTAGAACCAACTTTTCCCCGAGGACCAAGATAAGACCATTTTTACCTTCCTATGGGGAGCCTTTGCTTACCAAGTATTTCCCTTTGGTCTTTCTAATGCACCTACTACATTTCAATGGGTTGTTTTTAGTATCTTTTCATATCTGATTTATCACTATGTAAATTATATATGGATGAATTTATTAAAGTATATATGGATGAATTTATAGTGTATGTAACACATTTGATGATGCATTGGTTAATTGGAGAATGTTGCCAAGCGATGTAAAGAAACCAATTTGTCTCTTAGACAGGAGAAATGTCACACGCCACTGACTAAAGGAATGGTTATTGGATTCCATATTTCTCTTGTTGAAATTGAGGAAGATGCTGCAAAAATTGAAGTGATATCCAATCTTCAGACCCCAAAAACACAAAAAAAATGTTTGTAGTTTTTTAAGACATACTAATTAGTATCATTGTTTTTTTATTGATTTCCTAGATTTTCTTTACTATCTAAAAATACATAATTTTTTTGGACTAACTAATGTCAGCTTGCTTTTGAAACCTTGAAGAGAAATTTATCTATGAGTGGCAAATGGAAAGATCAACCACGACACTTTTTATGTTGCTCCCAAAGGACTTGTTAAATATATAATGTTTTCATTTAATTATATATTTATGGTTTTTAATCAAAAAAGTCATTGGAAAATATATTAGGTATATTTTTGAACGTACAATAACTAGTCAATAATTTTGTTTGATAAAATTGCATGTATCAAATCCATAAATTGTATAGTTTGAATGAAGGGAAGGTTTTTTAAATCTTTAAATTTATTTATCAATTAAAATTTATAATATTTATTATATCTTATATTATAATAGTTAATTTGGACATTTTTAATATTTTGATAATTAATTTTAATAATTTGATAATCAAATTTAAATAAGATTAAATTCATCTAATTTAGATGAAAGGAAAAAGGAGAAGAAATGTTATTTATAATCTTTTCCATAATTTAATAAAAAAATTAAATAGTATTCTAATGTAAGAGTATTATTTATAGAAGATATAAAACTAAAAATAAATAATATAAATCATTATAAAACTATTCATTAAGAGATGATAATAATAATAATATAATTTTAAGATCACTAAAACCAATTACTAAATTAATATATAAAACAAATAAAATAAAATAAATCATTTTTTATTTTTTAATATTTTATAAAAAATAATTTTATTAACATTTTATCAAAATTTTCATAATATTTTATAAGATTCTTATGATTGAATATTGCTACTTATATTAATTACTTAAATTATAAAGATAAAACTTTTAAATAGTTTATAAAGATTCATATTATTGGACTGTAATATCAATACCTATAATACCTATAGTGATTACATGTTTATAAATTATAATTGATAAAACTTTTAAATAGTTTATAAACATTCATATTATTGGACTGTACTATCAATACTGGGATTTACAGAGACTGGGAAAGTCACTGAATTTAGATTTCATTGGTGGTGCCAATCCGTCAAACACGTAGTGGGATCCCAGGGACACACACGGTGAAGAAAGTTTGTGGAAAGAGTTTTTAGCTACTTGTGAGGACAGTTATCGTTGTTGACTATTATTAATAAATTTGTTTTTTGAAAACTTAAGTTAAATTTGTTTGTTGGAATATCATTTCAATAGCTTGGTGAAGTCAATTTCGTGTATCAGTTTCAACAAGGTTGTTGAAAACTTAGTTAAATTTGTTTGTTGGAATGTCATTTTAATATCTCGATGAATTCAATTTCATGTATCAATTTCAACAACTTAATAATCAATTTTAACAAAAATTAAATTTTAAATTTATCGAATTTGAATGAAAAAAAGGAAAATTAAATTTACCAAATTTTAATGAAATCAAATTAAAAAAAGATACCAATACTTAATCCATTATCTTATTCATTAAGAAAAACTATATATAGATATATAAATAATGCTTTGTATTCTTGATAAATGATATAATATAAATAATGCTCTGTATTCTTGATAAATGATATAAAATGAAATATAATATACATTTGAAGCCCTACCATCTAGCATACTTATAAATACATCCGAAGTCCCCTGTTCCACTCAATACCGCGTAGTGGGAGTCATCTCACTTCGGTGATTTTCATGAGATCTTGCTTTTAGACATTTCATTGACTGGAGCGTGCAACTTAAAGAACGATCTTGCTTTTAGAGACTTTTCATTGGCATGAGAGCGTGAGCGGGACATCAAGTAGCTGTACTATATTTGATTAAAAAGTTCATTTAGATTAAAAAATAAATCATATAAGCATTAGTTTTATATAATAATATGTCTTATATTATATGATAAATTCAATCGTTTGATGCTTATGGAGAAAAATGAATCCTTGCAAATCCATATAACAATCAATAAATAAATATAAATTATTAATTAGAATTATATTATATATAATATGAATTTTTTTCCTTGGAAAAAAAAGCATAATTTTATTCATTCGAAGAGACAAAATTACATTTTTGAGCACTTTCCATCTGTCCTACAGATGAGTTGACCTTTTGTTATCAATAGGAAAAAAATAGTATGATAATAAAATACAAAGTTTATGAGTCGTATAGATTTGCAAGAGTCATGTGCAATCTCTGTCTGTGAGGGATGCAGTACTGTGCCAGAAAAAGTAGTGAGTCGTTCAACCTTTTTGTGAAAAGTATTGTTGTTGATCCAAAATTTGAGCAGAGTCAAAATTCAGTCGGAGGAAGTTATCCCGTGGCCTCTATGAAGGGGCGGTGGAAAAACTCATGTGTCTTCATCCTTTGTTTCAGATATGTGTCAGGTCCCATGTGAAAGTTGTAGTCCAGCTTTTGAAAGAGAATCAACTAATTGATTTTGTTCTCTGTAAACATGTTTAAGTGAGTAAGAGTCAAGAGCATCTAGTAATCTGAAGATTTCCTCTAAGAGTGGCTGCAAAAAGATGTTGTGACAAGATTGTTGTTTACGAGTCCAGTTGATAACATTTTTTGAATCTCCAAAAATTTGTAGATTTCGGACCCCCTTTTCCCCTACAAATTGAAGTAGAAGCTTTAAGGCCAAGAGTTTAGCGTAGTTTTTTGTTCTTGGACCCAATCCCATTTTGATTTTGAAGAGGTGTTTGTTGGAGAGATTAAGGGTTGCACCTCCTCCACAAATTTGATTATTGGTTTGTGAGGCGTCGTCGAAGTAAGCCCAAGGATTAGAAAGCTCAATGGGAGTGGGGAAAGTGGGGCAAATGGGAGGGATATCTTTTTCTTGATGGAAATGTGAGAGGATTGCTAATCCTTGGGCAACAATGAGTTCAAGAAGGCAAGGTTGGTCCTGAAATATTTCCTTATTGCGTTCTAACCAGATCCCCCAACAAATAATAAAAGGTAAAGCTTTGATGTTTTTGTAAGACGTATGTTGTGTCCATTGTTGCCAGATTGTTTCAATAGAGGGTCCTTCCCAAATGAGTCTCTGATTTAGATGTAATGTTATGTCTTTCTAGACTTGCTTGGAGAAAAGACAGAGGATGAAAAGGTGCATACTATTTTCGTTGGCTCCTTTGTAGAGGGTGCACCATCCAAGTCCTTCAATGCTTTGCTTCCGCATGTTTTCCCAAGTGGGGACTTTTGTATTGATTACACACCACATGATTTTTTTTTCTTTTTGTGGGCATTTTACTTTCCATAGCCCTCGCCACCACCAGGTTGGCTCTCTTTGAAAAAGTTCAATATTTATTGAGATGTATCCCAATTTTGGAGTGTAGACCCCGTGAGGAGATTTTTGCCATACAAGTTCATCTTCTTCTTTTGTTATGCGAATGTGACTTGACTGGAGTGAAAACATATAATTGTTCCAATGTTCTATGTGTGGGGCATGCAAACTGAGAATTTCTGTCTTTTTCCATCCTTGTTTCCAGATAGTGGTGGTGAGTGGGTCTATTACCTATGAAAGGTAAAAAAACCCTTGTAGGTGAAGTTTGTCAATCAGCTCAGGACTTAGTAAATGAGTGACCCCACTTCTTGGCTAGGGATCAACTCCAATTCGTATTCAGGATCCATTGCCCACTCTCTAGGCTATTCCATCATTGATTACCTGAAAAGAGGATAAGATGACCTTCCAGATAATGGAGCAGTTTGTATGATGTTTTTCTGGTTTTCGAATCCAATCTTCAAGTGAATCTAGTAGAATGTGATTTTGTATCAAAATAGTTGTCCAAAGGCTATATGTGGTGAGTAGTCTCCAACCAGATTTGGCTATCAATGCTTTTGCAAAAAGGAAAATTTTTTTTATGCCCCATCCACCTAGGGCTTTTGGACAAGCTAGTTGATCCCATTTGGCCCAGGGGGTGGTAAATTTTTCCTATGTTCTAGACCAGATAAAGTGGAAACAAATTCTTCTGGATTTATTTAGAATGCCTTTTGGGATCCATGAAAGTGACATCCAATAGAATGGAATGGCTTCATGTATTGATTTTCCAAAGTGAGCCTTCCTGCTCGTGAAAGCCACCTGAAACTCCATCCTTTTAATTGGTTTTCCAGTTTGGCTAGTAGCCAATGCCAGTCTGATTTCCAATGATCATTTGGTTTTAAATGAAAACCAAGGTATTTTATTCCTTCCTGAAAGTCCAGAGTCTTGTAGGGGAAAACAATTTTAAAGAATGCTTCTAATTTATCCTCCATCCAATAAAAATAAATTGTTGATTTATGAACATTGATGGTTATACCTATGGCTCGATGGAACATGTTTAAAATTTCAGCCAGATTCTCAGCATCCCAGTGTCGACCGTTGCAGAATAAAAGAATATCATCCACTAAAAAAAGGTGGGTGATTTTGTGGCCTGGGGAAATCAAAATACCATGGAAATTCCCTAAGCAAGCCTCGTGGTCGATTGTTCATCTGAGGCACTCAGCCATCAGAAGGAAAAGGAGATGTGAGAGTGGGCAACCTTGCCTTAGACCGCATTCTGAGTGAAAGAAAGGAGAGGCTACCTCATTTATCAGAATAGAAAAGGAGATTGAAGTTAAGCAGGACATGATCCATTTGATAAAGGGAACTTCAAATCCCAAATGTGTGAGGAGTCCGATGTAGGAACAATTTACTCTATCAAAATCCTTTCATAGGTTTTTAGTATGGCTCCTCGAAATTTGGAGGTTTTTAGTTTGTGAAGTCCTTTCTGGGCTACACCAATAGCTTCAAGTATTTGGCATCCTTGCAAGAAACCAAATTGTTCTTTTGATATTATGTTTGAGAGGATGGGATTTATCCTTCTCTCAATAATTTTGGCTATGATTTTGTAGAGGCAGTTGCATAGGGATATGGGCCTGAATTCGTCAAAGGATTGAGGTTCATATTTTTTGGGGATGAGAGAAATGAAGGTCAAATTTATAGGTGCATATAGACACCCATTCCTTCTAGATTCCTCTACAACCTGTAGAAGGTCCGCTGCAATTAGATCAAAGAAAGCCACATAGAATTCAATAGTCCACTCGTCCGGACTTGGGATTTTATCCTTTTGGAAGATATGGATTGTTTCTTTTAGTTCTCCTTCTGTGAATTTAACAAAGAGATCTCTATTTCCATCCTCATCCGAAAATTTGGGGAAGTAGAGTACCAATTTTATCATGTCTATGATGTTTTCTCTTGGATCAACCTTAAAAGGAGTTTTGAAGTGTGTGATCCCTAGATGAGCTAGATCCTCAAAAGAGGTGGTTGGAGGGTCCCCTTAACCTTGTAGTTTCCAAATAGTTTTTATGGCCTTCCTTCCTTTTTCTAAGGAATGAAAACATTTTTTGTTTTCATCTCCCTTGTCCAACCAGATGGCTCTACTCTTGAGATGCCATTCAACTTCTTTGTCGTCCAATAAATTTTTACATTGGGTCTCTATGGATCTTAAATTTTCTTTGGTCTCATGTGAGTAATAACCTCCATCCTCTAGTTTAGAGATATGATCAAGCTGGGCTTCAAGTTGTATTAGTTCTACATCTTCTCTAGTATGCTTTGCACTAGCCCAAGTTAAAGTCAGCTACTTTATACGCTTAATATTTTCCACAAACTGAATTGTTGTTGGGGGGTCGACTGCTGGATCAAAGGCCATCCAATTTTTCTTTACCAAATTTTGGAAGACTTCATCCTCTAGCCAGGTAGTGTTGAACTTGAAAGGAATGGTTGGTTGCTTTGGGCCAAAATCAAGTTCAATCCAAATCGGGTAGTGGTCTAAATCTCCTTTGTTGTCGATCTATTGTTTTAAATGGAGAGGGTAATCGAAGAGGGATTCATGGACCAGAAAGAAATATAATATTTTAGCCACCCTGGCATCGCCCGTGCTCATATTTCTCCAGGTTGGGAGGATCTTGATGGGTGGTATATCGATGATTCCCAATTCAGTGAAAAGATGGGAAAACAGGGTAGATTAGGGGTCTGGTCAAGCCGAAGGTCCCCATACTTATGCATTCCCAAAGGAGAGATTTAGGTCTCCACCTAGAATCATATTTTTCACTTTCAAAAGGTCCTTCTTGAAGAGTGATTTCCAAAAAGTGGCATGTTTAGAATAAGGCCCATACACATTTAGAACCCTGAGCTCCAGTCCCAAACCCTCTAGAAAGAGATCTATCCCTAGGCATGATTCCAATGCCCAAGATTTTTTAAGATTGACTGGTTTTTTGCACCATCTAACGGCTAGTCCTCCCGAGCGACTAGTTGCATCTATCCCAATAAATTTACAAGATGGAAAGAGGGATTCAAGTGAAGTTGTCATTGAGGCTTCCAAAGACATTGTTTCTTGTAGTATAATTACAGAAGGTTGATGATGTGTAATCAACATTTTTAGCACAATTTTTTTTGGGGGCTTGCCAAACCCCTACAATTATAAGAGAGGAATTTCATGGGGAAACCCATTCCAGGGCTTGTGATGCTCTAAGGGTCCCAAAAATTGATCTTTGTCTACCAGAAGCAATGTCAATTAGTGCACAATTTTATTCTTTAGAGAGATCGGAGGTTTGACCTCGACCTTTTCTAAGTTTATGTATGCCCGAGTTTGTGCCTAGCCTAGACCCTTCTAGGCTTGGAACCAAAATATTGTGATTTTTTAGGATAAATATGATAGTTGAGTCCTCAAAGCTAATCGATGAGAGGTTATCGAAAGATGAGATAGAGGGGAGATCGTGAGGTGTAGTGAGGCCGCTAGTGGAGGGGGTAGGGGTGGGAAGGAGGAAAGAGTGGGAGGGTCCCAGGAGGAAGAGAGTATGGGGAAGGGAAGGTTTTGTATATAGGGATGGGTTCCATCTTTAAAAAATGAAAAGAGTGAATAATATAGTTGATAGGAAAAATGACAAGATATGAAAGATGCTTACCCACAAGTGTATGGAAAGGAAAGAGTGGTTGTTGACCAGAGAGGGGGACGACCGCTATAGTGACTTCCATCTGGGGGAGAGACTGTAGTTGTTCTTCAGTGCATGAGGCATGTATGTCTGCTCTCTAGAATTGGTTGTTTCTTTCCTTACTATTGTGAGTGATCCGTTGTTGAATGTGAAGAACTAATGTTGCGATCGTCCAAAGGTCTAGGGCATAATTGGTTCTAAGAAGGAGGAGAGTTTGATTTCTGACCATGAAAAGTTTGATAATAGTCTCTCAAGATGTTCCCATGTTCATGGTAGCGTCTACAACAGAAGGGGATCCCTTCATAGTCCAACAGCTGAGTGCGCGTGTGTCCACCGTCTGTCATCTTGAATTGTTTTTGTAGTCCATTTCTGATATTGAGGGAGACAAGGATTTGAGAAACAACCATCTCTCATGTTTCCTTGAAGGACATATCTTCCTTTATGAATGACCCTAGTTCATTTCCAATCACTTGGAAGCATTTTTTCGACCAGTATTGTGGTGGGAGACCTGGTAGGCGGACCCAAATGGAGATGGTGTCCAATCTTTCAGTGGCTGCGTCAAAGGTGGTCGGTTCCCATTTCTTCAAAAGTACCAGGGTAGAATCAATACTCCAACCACTCAAAAGGGATTTTTTAGCAAGGTTGTGGTTGCATAATTTTAGCATAGACCACCCTTTTGATAAACGACTGAGTTGTGGAGATGGTCCCCGCAAAGAATCAAAGACCCAAGATTGCAGGGTTTTGAAACTGAAATGTCAGCCATAGGATTTTCCCATAAGGGTTTTTTCAGCCATGTCTGTGGCTTCATCCATAGTAATATCTTGACCAAGAAAAATATTTTATTCTACTGATGCGACCAAAATACACTTGTTCCTTCTTTGCTTCTTGTGACTAAGATTAGGTGGAGAAGTAGTTTCTTCTACAGGGATACCAAGAGTGCCAGAGGAATCTCCCAAAACATCATCCCAACCATTTAGATTAGATGGGTCCAAAATAGAGGCTATAAGCCCAACTTCCTAATACATGCCAAGGGAAGGGTTTATGGCCTGCTCCAGATCTTAGTAAAAACAAGAAGAGGGGAAACCTTGATCCAAGATTTGTATACCCACAGGGGAGGGGTCCAAGGCGGGGAGATTTAGAAGGGGGTTTGATTTTGAGAGGGGGGGAGGCACCCAAGGTCCAGAGCTGAAGTGGGGTTGTTCCAGTGTGGGTCGGGGAAGTATTCAGAATGCGAAGGAAAAAAGGGTTGTCTAGCCGGTGGAGTCAGTAGATGGGGGACCGGTGAGTAGGGAAACGGAGAAACAGGAGCAGAACCCACCTCTGAGCATAGTGAGGTAGGGGGAAAGAACTGGAAGAATAAGTGTAGTGCCCAAGAGGTAGGGGGGAGGTGTCACTCAAGGAGTTGTGCAACGGGATAGGATTGCGAGGGTTCGAGTAGGTGAGGTGCAAGGGGGAACTGCCAAGTGGCGTGGTCCATGATAGAAAATCAAACATATATGGGGAGTAGTGCAGGGATATATTTTCCCTGAGGGAAATGTGAGAGGATTGTTAATCCTTGGGTAGCAGTGATTTCAAGAAGGGAAGGTTGGTCCTGAAAAATTGCCTTATTGTGTGCTAACCAGATCCCCCAACAAATAATAAAAGGTAAAGCATTGATGTTTTTTTAATACATATGTTGTGTCCATTGTTTCCAGGTTGTTTCAACAGAGGGTCCTTCCCAAGTGAGTATCTGATTTAGATGTAATGTTATGTCTTTCCAAACCTATTTGGAGAAAGGACAGAGGATGAAAAGGTGCATACTATTTTCATTGGCTCCTTTGCAAAGGGTGCACCATCTAGGTCCTTCAATGCTTCGCTTCCACATGTTGTCCCAAGTGGGGACTTTTTTATTGAGTACACAACACATAATTTTTTTTTCTTTTTGTGGGCATTTTACTTTCTATAGCCCTCACCACCACCAGGGTGTCTCTCTTTGAAAAAGTTCAATATTTATTGAGATGTATCCCAATTTTGGAGTGTATACCCCGTGAGGAGTTTTTTTCCATACAAGTTCATCTTCTTCTTCTGTGATGCGAATGTGACTTGACTAGAGTGAAAAAAATATAATTGTTGCAATTTTCTATGTGTGGGGAATGAAAACCAAGAGTTTCTTCCTTTTTCCATCCTTGTTGCCAGATAGTGGTGGTGATTGGGTTTGTTACCTGTGAAAGGTAAAAAAAACCTTGTAGGTGAAGTTTGTCAATCAGCTCAAGACTCAGTGAATGAGTGACCCCACTTCCTGGATAGGGATCAACTCCAATTCGTATTTGGGATCCAATTCCCACTCTCCAGGCTAGTCCATCATTGATTACCTAAAAAGAGGATAGGATGGCCTTCCAGATAATGGAGCAGTTTGTATGATGTTTTTTTGGTTTTCAAATCTAGTCTTCAAGTGAATCTAGTCGAATGCACTTTTGTATGAAAATAGATATCCAAAGGCTATCTATGGTGAGCAGTCTACAACCAGATTTGGATGCCAATGCTTTTTCAAAAAGGAAAAAAAAAAATTAGGCCCCATCCACCTAGGTATTCTAGACAAGCTAGTTGATCCCATTTGGCCCAAGGGGTGGTAAATTTTTCCTGTGTTCCAGACCAGATAAAGCAGAAACAAATTCTTTTGGATTTAACTAGAATGCCCTTTGGGATCTAGGAAAGTGACATCTAGTAGAATGGAATGTCTTCCAGTACTAATTTTTCCAAAGTGAGCCTTCCTGCTCGTGAAAGGCACTTGAAAGTCTATCCTTTTAATTGGTTTTCTAGCTTGGCTAGTAGCCAACGCTAGTCTAATTTCCGATGATCATTTGGTTTTAAATGAAAACCAAGGTATTTTATTCCTTCCTGAAAGTCCAGAGTCTTGTAGGTGAAAACAATTTTAAAGAATATTTCTACTTCCTTCTCCATCCGATAAAAATAAATTTTTGATTTATAAACATTGTTGGTCATACCTGTGGCTTGATGGAACATGTTTAAAATTTCAACCACTTTCTCATCATCCTAGCATCGACCACTATAGAATAAAATAATATCATCCAAAAAAAGAAGGTGGGTGATTTTGTGGCCTGGGGCGATCAAAATACCATGGAAATTCCTCGAGTGGGCCTCGTGGTCTATTGCTCGGCTGAGGCACTCAACCACTAGAAGGAAAAGGAGAGGTGAGAGTGGGAAACCTTGCCTCAGGCCGCACTCTGAGTGAAATAAAGGAGATATTGCCTCATTTATCAGAATAGAAAAGGAGATTGAAGTTAAACAGGCCATGATCCATTTGATAAAGGAACTTCAAATCCCAAATGTGGAGGAGTCTGATGTAGGACCAATTTACTCTATCAAAATCCTTTGAGAGGTCAATTTTCAGTATGGCTCCTCGAGATTTGGAGGTTTTTAGGCTGTGAAGTCCTTCATGGGCTACACCAATAGCTTCATGTATTTGGCATCCTTGGAGGAAACTAAATTGTTCTTTTGAGATTGTGTTTGAGAGGATGGGCTTTAGCCTTCTCTTAATAATTTTGGCTATGATTTTGTAGAGGCAATTGCAGAGGGATATGGGTCAAGAGTCATCAAAGGATTGAGGCTCATATTTTTTGGGGATGAGAGCAATGAAGGTTGAATTTATACGTTCATATAGATGTCCATTCCTTCTAGATTCCTCTACAACCTGTAGAAGGTCCACTCCAATTAGATCAAAGAAATCCACATAGAATTCAATAGTCCACTTGTCTGGACCTGGGATTTTATCCTTTTGGACGTTATGGATTGTTTATTTTAGTTATCCTTCGGTGATTTCAACAAAGAGATCTATATTTCCATCCTCATCCACAAAGTTTGGGAAGTAGAGTACCAATTTTATAATGTTTGCGATGTTTTCTCTTCGATCAGCCTTAAAAAGAGTTTTAAAGTGTGTGATCCCTAGATGAGCTAGATCCTCAAAAGAGGTGGCTTGAGGGTCCCTTTGACCTTGTAGTTTCCAAATAGTGTTTATGGCCTTCCTTCTTTTGCAAAGGCATGAAAAAAAAATTTGTTTTCATCTCCCTTGTCCAACCAGATGGCTCTACTTTTGAGACGCCATTCGACTTCTTTTTCGTCCAACAACTTTTTACATTGGGTCTCCAAGGATCTTAAATTTTCTTTGGTTTCTTGTGAGTAATAAGCTCCATCATATAGTTTAGAGATATGATCAAGCTAGGCTTCAAGATGTCTTAGTTCTGTGTCTTCTCTAGTATTCTTTGCACTAGCCCAAGTTAAAGTCAGTTGCTTTATATGCTTAATGTTTTCCACAAAATGAACTGTTGTTGGGGGGGCGATTGTTGGATCAAAGGCCATCCAATTTTCCTTTACCAAATTCTAGAAGTCTTCATCCTCTAGCTAGGTAGTGTTGAACTTGAAAGGACTAGTTGGTTTCTTTGGGCCAAAATCATGTTCAAGCCAAATTGGGCAGTGGTTTGAATCTCTTTCATTGTTGATCCATTGTTTTAAATGGAGAGGGTAATCGAAGAGGGATTTATGGACCAGAAATCGATCTAATATCTTAGCCACCCTGACATCTCTCGTCCTCATATTTCTCTAGGTGGGGAGGATCTTGATGGGTGGTATATCAATGATTCCCAATTCAATGAAGAGATGGGAAAACATGGAAGATCGGGGGTCTGGTCGAGCCAAAGGTCCCCAGACTTCTGCATTCCCAAAGGAGAGATTTAGGTCTTCGCCTAAAATCATATTTTTTGCTTTCAAAAGGTCCTTGAAGAGTGATTCCCAAAAAGTGGTATGTTCAGAATAAGGCCCATACACATTTAGAACCCTGATCTCCAGCCCAAAACCCTCCAGAAAGAGATCTACCACTAGGCATGATTCCAACAGCCAAGAAATTTGAAGCTTGACTAATTTTTTGCACCATTCGATGGCTAGTCCTCCTGAGTGACCAGTTACATCTATCTCGATAAATTGCCAAGATGGAAAGAGGGATTCAAGTGAATTTGTCACTGAGGCTTCCAAAGACATTGTTTCTTGTAGTAGAATTATAGAAGGTTGATGATGTGTAATCATCGTTTTTAGTGCAAGTTTTTTGGGGGGATTTGCCAAACCCATGCAATTATAAGAGAGGAATTTCATGGGGAAACCCCTGTCAGGGCTTGTGATGCTCTAAGGGCCCCAAAAATTGATCTTTGTCTACCAGAAACGATGTCAATTAGTGCACAATTTTATGCTTTAGAGAGATGGGAGGATCGACCTCGACCTCTTTTTAGTTTATGTATTCCTGGGTTTCTCCCTAAACTAGACCCTTGTGGCCTTGGAACCAAAATATTGTGATTTTTGAGGCCAAATCTGATAGTTGAGTTCTCATAGCCAATCGAGGAGGGGTTACTAGAAGATGAGACATAGGGGAGCCCGGGAGGCATAGTGAGGCCACTAGTGGAGGGGGAAGCGGTGGGGAGGAGGAAGGAGGAAAGAGAGGGAGGGTCCTAGGAGGAAGAGAGGATGGGGAAGGGAAGGTTTTGTATAGATGGGGGAGGCATCTTTAAAAAATTAAAAGAGTGAATAACATTGTTGATAGGAAAAGGGACAAGATATGAAAGATGCTTACACACGAGTGTATGGAGAGGAAAGAGCGGTTGTTGACCAGAGAGGGGGTTGGACGCTATAGTGACATCCATTTGGGGGGAGCCTGTAGTTGTGCTTTAGTGCATGAGCCCATTTTTCTACTCTATGGAATTGGTTTTTCTTTCTTGACTGTTGTGAGTGATCTGTTGTGGAATGAGAAGAACTAGTGCTAAGATTGTCCAAAGTTTCGGGGCGTATTTGGTTTTGAGCAGGAGGAGAGTTTGATTTTTGACCATGAAAAGTTTGATGACAGTCCCTCAAGATGTTCCCATGTTCATGGAAGTGTCCACAACAGAAGGTGATCCATTCGTAGTCCAACAAATAAGTGCATGTGAGTCCATCGTTCATCATATTGAATTGTTTTTGTAGTCCATTTATGATATTGAGGGAGACAAGGATTCGTGCAACAACCATCTCTCCTATTTCCTTGAAGGACATATCTTCCTTTATGAATGACCCTAGTTCATTTACAAACACTTAGAAGAATTGTTTTGACCATTATTGTGGTGGGACACCTGGTAGGCAGACCCAAATGGGGATGGTGTCCAATATTTCAGTGGCTACGTCAAAGGTGGGTTCCCATTTCTTCAGAAGTACAAGGGTAGAATCAATACTCCAACCACTCAGAAGGGATTTTTCAGCAAGGTTGTGGTTGGTGAATTTTAACATAAACCACCCTTTTGATAAACGACTGAGTTGTGGGGGTGATCCCTGCCAAGAATCAGAGACCCAAGATTGCAGGGTTTTGAAACTGAAATGTCGGTTGTAGGATTTTCCCACAATAGTTTTTCATCCATGTATGTGGCTTCCGACATAGTAATAGCTTGACCAAGAACAATATTTGATTCTACTGATGCATCCAAAATACACTTGTTCCTTCTTCTCTTCCTATGACTAAGACTGGGAGGAAAAGTAGTGTCTGCTACAGGGGTACCAAGAGTTCTAGAGGAATCTCCTAAAATTCCATCCCAACCATTTAGATTAGATGGGTCCAAAATAAAGGATAGAAGCCCAACTTACTGATGTATGCCAAGGGAAGGGGGTATGGCCTACTCCAGATCTAGGTAAAAACAAGAAGAGGGGAAACCTTGATCCAAGAGTTGTATGCCCATAGGGGAGGGGTCCAAGGTGGGAATATTTAGAAGGGGGTTTGATTCTGAGAGGGGGGGAGGCACCCAAGGGTCTAGATTTGAAGTGGGGTTGTTCCAGTGTGGGTCGGGGAAGTATTCAAAATGAAAAGGAAAAAGGGTTTTATAGCCGGTGGAGTCAGTATATGGGGGACCAGTGAGTAGGGAAACGAAGAAACAAGAGTATAAACCACCTCTGAGAATAGTGAGGTAGGGGGGAAAGAAATAGAAGAATAAGTGTAGTGCCTGGGAGGTAGGGGGGAGGTGTCACTCAAGGAGTTGTGCAATGGGATAGGATCGAGAGGGCCCGAGCCAGTGAGGTGCAAGGGGGAACTTCCAGGTGGCGTGGTCTAGGGCAGAAAAATTAGACGGATCCGGGGAGTAGTCTACTATGTCGTTGTAGTTCTCCATGTTAGTTGATCGAGACTGCAGAGGATGGAGACGCCACAAAAGAAACCATCACACTCAGAAAAGGATATTATCAAAAGAAGAAAGGGTTTCAAATTGATGGCGTGTTAAGGAACTGCAGTGCCCTTTTTTGGTTGACGAAAAAAGGGACATGGGAATGGAAGGAGCCCGGAAGAGACTGAAGGTCCGAGGAGGGGGGAGCTGGAAAGGGGGAGGGTGGGAAAGGGAAGAAAGAGGAAGTGGGCCTGAGGCCCTAGCACCCAAGCTTATAAGACTGCGGCCATATGCGTTCCCTTATCTGAGCTGAAACCGTAGAGCCTTCTTCCCCCTCATATATAATCATGAAGTATATATATAATCATGAGGAGGAGAAAATTTATGGGATGGATTTTAGTTTATTGAACTTATAAATTAATATTAATTATTGATATGGATTTTAGTTTATCGAACTTATAAATTAAAATTAATAGCTTGGATTGAATATGTTGTTTTTATAATTAAATAATTTGGAAATGAAATTAGAGTTTTTTTTGAGTTTTATTGGTTAATAAGTTTCGGATTTCGATTTTATTATAGTTTTTTTTTTTTTTTAAATTGATTTAAAATCTAATGTCTTTGTAGGTGGGACATTTCAAGAATGAGTGTTTTCCATCCATTTTATTCATCTTATATGTTAAAAAAAAAAAACTTTTAGTTCTTGTTCATGTCATTTAAAAGGTCATGTTCTATTTTAACTCTAAATCTTTTAAAACATCAAAATTATCTATGTCTAAGATGAAGATAATCCTATATTAATATACAAAATTATAATGCGATGATTAATAAAAAATATAAAAGTCATTCTAAAAGATTAATTCTTAATTTTAATTTATTTTACAAAAAGACAAATAACAACCTTACAATTGAACTAATCCACAACCATAACAATGAAGGGAAATTGCATTATTTCATTATAAATTTTATGTTCTATTTTAACTCTAAATATTTTAAAATATCAAATTTATCTACGTTTAAGATGAAGATAAAC
>ML784443.1:985906-999308 GCA_009831015.1 Picea engelmannii
TCTACTTCCCTCATATAAATATCAACAACATTGGTTTCCTTGTGAGTAACCTTCATTGGAATAAAATGGGCAGCTTTAGTAATCTTGTCCACCACCACCATGATAAAATCATGTTGCTTGCTTGTTCTGGGTAATCCTGTGATGAAGTCTGTGGTCACCACTTCCCACTTCCACTTAGGAATGGGCACTGGATGCAACAAACCAGATGGGTGCCTATGCTCATCCTTAACCTTCTGACACTCCATACATTTAGCAATGTACTCAATGATATCCCTCTTCATTCCTGGACAATAGTGTTGGCTCTTGACTGCTGCAACTGTTTTCTGATATCCTAGGTGTCCAACATAAGGTACATTATGCATTTCTTTCAAAATAATACTCCTTAGTTCATGAGAATTTGGCACATAAATTATGTTATTGTACAAGATAATTTCATCATTTCCCAATTCATAATCTTCAACCTTCTATTGCATTTTACCTTGCTGTAATTTTGTTACCAACTCCATGTACTGCAAATCTACTTTTGCAACCTCATAAATTCTTCCTTTAAGATCAGTTTGATACATGCTAATGGTTGTAGCATGCATTTTATGCACTCTCCTGTCGAGTGCATTATCCACTTTGTTCTCTTTTCATTTGATGTGCTTAATATCAACGTCATACCCATAGAGGAATTCCAACCATCTACTCTTCCTGGCATTTAATGTATGTTGATCAAACAAATATTTCAGACCATTATGGTTTGTCCTCAGCTCAAACCTCTTTCCCATGAGGTAGTTCCTCCATTTTTTCAAGGCATGAACTATGGCTTCCAACTCCAAATCATGAGTGGCATGGAGCTTCTCATGCTCTTTTATTTTTCTTGATTCAAAAAAAATTACAAACCCATTATGACTGAGGACTCCACCAAGTCCTTCTTTGCATGCATCGGTGCAAACCACAAAATATTCATTCGGATATGCAATTCTTAGAATTGGAGCACTGGTTAAAAATTGCTTCAATTGCTGGAAGCCCTTTTCACATTCTGTTGTCCATTGAAATTTCACCCCTTTCCTTTGTAAGGAAGTGATTGGGTGAGCAATCCTCGAAAGCCCTGCAATGAATCTCTTGTAGTAGCCAGCTAGACCCATGAAGGATATGAATTCTGTGACATTCTTGGTGTTGTCCACCCTTTAATTGCTTCAATCTTTTCGGGGTCTACTATTATTCCTTCTTCGGATATTATATGCCCCAAATAGTGAATTTGATTTTGATAAAATGAGCACTTTCTTAATTGGGCATACAATTGGTGCTCTCTTAGCACCTATAACACCATCCTAAAGTGTTTCTCATGCTCTTCTTCTGTCTTGGAATATACAAGGATTTCATCCATAAAGACAATGACAAACTTGTCTAAATATTCCCAGAAAACACCATTCATTAAGCACATAAACACAACTGGTGCATTTGATAATCCAAATGGCAGCATTGTGAATTCGTAATGACCATATCTTGTTCTGAAGATGGTTTTGTTTATGTATTCATCTTTTATTCTTACTTGATGGTATCCCGACTTGAGATCAATCTTTGAGAATATCTTTGCATCCTTTAATTGATCAAAGAGATCATCGATCCTTGGCAAAGGATACTTTTTCTTTATAGTCACTTTGTTCAATTGTCTAAAATCGATGCACAGTCTCAATGTACCATATTTATTCTTCATGAATACAACTAGGGTGCCCCAAGGTGACACACTTGGGCATATATACCCCTTCCTCAACAGTTCCTCAAGCTACATCTATAGTTCTTTCGGCTCCGATGTGCTCATCCGGTAGGGAGTCTTTGATATTGGAGTTGCGCCAGGCATCAAATTTATAGAGAAATTGATATCTCTCTTTGGAGGTAATCTCAGTATCTTTTTGAACACATCCCTAAACTCTTCCAGGACTGCATGATCCTCCATATTCAACACCTTATCCTTAGGCACTTCCTCCATATGGGTTGCAGATATTTGACAACCCTTCATGTAACATTTCTTCAGCTGTATTGTTGAGATCTCTCAGAAAGTAACTGCCCTCAAAATTCCTTGGATTGTTTTTGGGTTCCCTTCCTCGTTTAGGAAAGTAAATTCCTTGTTATGAAATTCCAATACAGCGTGGTGTTGTTCCAACCAATCCATACCAATTAGGCATGCATATGAACCCAATGGAAGGATTTTCAAATCTGTCTTGGTACTTAGCCCATTTATGTCTATTGGACATGATTTAACCAGCTCAACAACTTTTCTCTTGGCTCCTATAGCCAACTGTACAAGCCAATATTTTCCATGTTTGCTTCTTGGAAATTTTAATCTCTCCACTAGCGTAGGATCAATATAGCTATGACTAGATCATGAATATATTAAAATAGTAAAGGCATGGTTATTGATCATACCTTCCACTACAATCATGTGTGATTGAAACTCTACTTGCTTTTTGTCTAGGGTTGCATAGATCCTTGGAACACTTCTTCCCATTGCATCCACTGTTTCTCCTTGTTGTACATTGTGGAAAGCTCTCACCTTGTCACTTCAGTGAGGACAATCTCTATACCTATGGTCTCCTTTGCAACCCTAACATTGAATGGGTGCCTGCCTTGGCCTTTTCCCACCTACCTCGACCATTTTTTTCTCTCTAAAAGTTGTCCTTGAGGATTGTTTCTGTAAAATGGTGTCTTGTTCCCCTTCTGCCTCTATTCCCTCTTAAACTTCTTCATGTCTTCCCAAGATCTTTGGAAATTCGGCTTTCCCTTATGATGATCATACAATCACTTCACTCTCCTTATGGTTTCCTCCAAAGTATTAGGATCATCATATTGAATCTTGTCACTAATGAAGGATGGAAGCCCACTCAAATACCTCTGAATCTTAACGGTCTCATCCTTGATGAAGGAGACATAATTCAATAGTTCTAAAAATCTCCTTTCATACCCATCAATGGTCATGCTACCTAGTTTGAGTTCAAATAACTCTTTCATCTTTTTGTCATAATACCTCTTGGTTAAGTATTTCTTCTAAAAATGCTTCTTTAATTCCTTCCATGTAACATTCTTCTCTTTGATGTGCTGCACTTACACAAGCTAATCCCACCACATGGATGCCTTTCCTTCAAGATGGTAGATAGAAATTTTTCCTTTAGCATGAGAGGAATAATTATGCAATTGGAAATATTTTTTCATGCCCAACAAACATGTCTCAACATATTCATCCTTCTTGTGCTCTCCATAAAAGGTAGGAGGTTTGATCTTATTCATTTCTCCTTTGATTTCATCCACCCTAGTCCTCTTATGTTGCTTTCTGACAGGAGATGGACTTGGGATGTTATGTTCTTTTCTATTGGAATGTCTTTAGGAGTGACGGTGAGGTCTTCTACCACTCTTTGTTCTTCTTTTCTCATCAGGGAACTTGTGTCTTCCTAATTTTTTGAAGCCACTCTCCTTATACAATTTATTTTCAATTGTGTCCAAGCTCTGCATTAACTTCAAATTGAAGTCTTCATGTTGTTCTTTGGCTTTCATAAGACTTTCATTATCTGATTTTTGACTCTGTACATATTTCTGCAATTTTCTAATGGTCTCTACCATATTCATGTTATCATCCTTTCCTTCACCATGTCCATTGGAGTTCGTTCCCCACAATACGCAAATGGACATCCATTCCTTGGATTTCATATTCTTGGATGTATTCCCCCTCTTTACCATCCATCCCTCTCCACTCTAGGATGATTATGTTCTACTTGCTAGTTGATAACTCTACAAAAGTGTGCAACCAACAGAACTTTGTCAATATAACTGTCTCAACAATTTCATACAAACATGAACAATTCAGATTCATAAAAATATCAAAATTATTTATGTTGTTTTCCTGAGGAATTGACTATCCAGAACCAATTTTTGGGTGAACAGTTATCTTCTATTGTTCAATACCTTTCCAATGACTACTCCCTTGCTTCATTCTGAGTTTTGAGCAGGAATTTATGAACACTAGAAAATTTCCCTTTTAATGATGTTATCCACGTGCAGTTATTATCCTTCCTCAGAGCCAAAATAACTCTTTTCTTTCTTTAAAATAGTTTTTGGGCATTAGCCCCATTTTTCTCTTCAATGCTCAATTTGTATGTGACCATGGGATGTGACCAAGTGATAGCAGAAGGGTGCTTATCCGGAGCCTTGGGAACTTTGGGGCTCCAGGACTTCGGGTATCAGAGGTTTATACCTTGCTACCTTGTAATTTTCCTGAACGTCAAACTGGTGAAGTACTGAACAGGTGGTCCTTTGAGGATTTAACACTTTGGCACTCTAGAGCTTCGGGCTCCAGAGGTTTTTGCAACCCCAACCTTCCAATTCTCTGAAGTGTCAAAACTCTGAACATGCAAAGTGGGGTGGATCGATGGCCCATGACTTCCTAGCATCCAACAACTGAGATCTACTACGAAACTCCTGGCTTCAAGAGTTTTTGAAGCACTGCTCCATAGGTATGTCAGAGTTTCATGCCGACGAACTCACAAACCACACATCAACGGACCATGTCTTTTTGTTAACCAACAGTCATGATCAACTCTGGGACTCCAAGCTTTAGAAGTTTTGAACTTTCCATACTCTCGATCCTTTCAGAGTGTCGAGTCTCTAGATTGCAACATCCTTTTCCATGTACCCTCTTCCAATCAACGGTTGATATTAACTCCACCCTCCGGGAGTTCTCAACTCAAACAACCAACAACACAATTTCCTTAGAGTACCAAGCCTTCAGACCTTGGGATCTAGTGCCACACATCCTTTGTGATCAATGGTCGATTTGGACTTCAACCTTCATGCCTTTAGGAGTCCTCAACCTTAAATTCTTATTCCTTGGGATCTTCCAGAGTGCCAAATATATGGACTCCGCATCTACTTCCATGTGTCCTCTACAATCAACAATGTAGATGGAATCTAACCTTTAGACCTTCAGGAGTCCTCCCACTTAAGAAACCCTCGACCAAGTTCCTCTACAGTGTCAAGTCTTCAGACTGCAAAATTTGGCACCATGCGTCCACTGGGATCCACGGTTTTCATGCTTGAACTAATAAATACTGAAACATCAGATCAAAATTTATACATGTCAAATTATGGGGACATGGGTCGGTGGTTTTGGAGTAACCCTTCGATCGTTCCACTATCATCCCCACACTAACATGTACCCATTCTAGGAAACCATGGTTTGGATTGCAGGACTGCCCTGTAGAATTATCTCTGACACAACTTCAATCTCTGCAATGCCTCATGGCTGTCAATCTTGATAAATCATGATCGAAGTTAATGTGGGCCCGATCTGGCTAAGTTCTTCACCAAGTTTAAATTCCTTGCACCATTTCTAAATTTCTTGCCAAATTTTCATGCCACCAACCATGTTCTAGAGGAGCGTTATGTGGCAAAACATAGAAGCAGGCACATGGCCCAATCAGGTGGGTGACACGTGTCACGTTCCAATTGGTACATACGGTCCTTGAAAAACATGGAACATGGTGACACGTAGCAAGCATCTAGTGTGTCCATGTCACTCTAGGTGATGTCAGTAGGCCATGTCACTATGGGGCTTCGGAACTTTGGAACTCCGGGACTTCGAAAGATTTTAATGTCAAACACCACTCAACCCCTGGACTATCAAAATCTCGAACAAGTTAATATGTGGAAACGTGTCCCCATTAATCAATGGTCCAAATTAACTCCGAACTTTGTGACTTCGGAGGATATTACATTTTCACACCCCAAAACTCTCGAACTTTGAATTTTCGAACACTTCCACGTCACCCTTGGTGACATCATCCTATCACATCACTTCGGCGCTCCGAGACTTTGGGGACCTCTTCCTCCCATGCAACCACAACCATTTCTTCTGGAGTGTTGAAACTATGAACCTTGATTAATCTTGGACATGTGTCCCTTGGAATAGACGATCTATATTGGTTCTAGACTTCGGGACTCCAGGACTTCGGGAGACTTCTCCACACTGCACCACAAATATCTCGAATGAAAAATGCCCGAATAGGATGATATGCTGACATGTGTTCTTATACACGAATGGTCAAGATTCACTCTGGAGTTTGGGACTTCGGGACTAGGGGAGGAAGTCCATTCTGCGCACACTTCCACCAATTTTTACGAACTCTGAACTGCATGTTGACGCTTGACTCCGTCAGGACCAAAACAACAACCTCACGAGGACATTAGTCCCCCTTCATTTTTAGAGAGGTGGTACTCCTCTTGGACTAAAAGATATATCTATGATATCTTGGATTAGGAGAGTGCTAGGCAACAAACCCTAAATATTTATTGCTTGAAATTATGAAATAAAACGGTTCTTCAATAACCTGAGTACAATCTTTATGTGCAACAAAATAAAAGATTGAAGGAGGGCTTCAACATCAGAATTAAATTGTGATCAACATCACACACAATCTTCTTAAAAATATATAAATACATCGATATCTTCTTCATAGGAGATAATGATTTGATCATCTCAAAGAATTTTAACAGAGTACTACAATCAAGATCAAAAGATAATTTGATATTTCAACCTCAAATACTTTATATTCTGAAAACAGGGTTACAAAGCATAGCCGAGATCAACCCCGAAGCAATTCTTTATGGAGTTTTATTTATGAAATATGTTCTTAATTAAAAAACCTTTGACATCCATATAGGTGGCTACAAATAATCCATGATCATATAAGAAAATATATTAGAAGAATATAAGAATAACACTCAACAACTCAGCGTTGTGCCCGACTTTGAGATTCGAGCATAAAACTATGAGAAGTGGTGTAAAAGAATATATATATAAAAAAATGGAGAAGATGGAGATTTATTTCTTTTGATCAGAAGCTTGATTTTGTATCCATGGATGTACCTTCTTCTTCCTCTGATCTTCTTCCTTACCCCTTTTAAAATATTTATTCTTCAACCTCTTGATGAAGCCTCTCTTCTCTTTTTAAGAAGAGATTTTCTAACTACCTGAGGAGTTAGGGTTTTCTTCCTCTCTTGAAATTACTGTACAAGTTTCTTCTTAAAAAAATTCCTTTAATTAATGCCTCATTAATTTCTCATGAATGAATTCACATCATTAATACAAGTACATTGAAATCGGGTCCCTCTCCCCTTTTAATAAAAGTTTTTAATTAAACTTTTATTTTTTTTAATTTAATTAATTCTCCACTAAAAGAGGGCAACTGTAATTTAATTTTATGGAAGTGACAACCAAATTTTTATCCATTTAAACCACTTCTTATGTGTTCTTCATCGTCTCATCTTTCTAATAATATAAAATTTTCCCAAATCCGTCACTCAGATCTGAAGATATGAGCTCATGAAGTTGGGTTGTCATGTAGGCCCATTAAAATGAAGCTGAATGATATTTTAATTTATGAGAAAAATTTATCAATTTTAAGCGTTTAAACCTATACCACCATATTATATGCAGAAATAACTTTCCAACGGTATAAATTTTGTGCAATTCTGACACCCATAGCTCAAGTTATGGCCTCTACAAGATCATTGCTCAACCATCGTCGATCAAGATTGATGGGAAAATGTGGTCCCTTGGATGAATTTCGTGCTTCCCTTCATAAAATTCGACTTTTTTGGTTTCAAAGTCTATCCCACATGCATTGGGATATTATATTCTTTAATGTATATAAAACTAAGTGTTTTATATACTTAGCAAGAAACACAAGCAGAGAAGGAAATATGGAGCTTGGAGGATTTCGACCCTTGGAAAATTGTTGAATATAATAATAATTTTGTATGCTCATTCGACCACCAATATATCCAGTCAGCAATGATGAGTCACCCATCCAAATTTTGCCACATTTCATCACTCGATAGTCTAACAATCCGCACATAAGAATCTTCCATATGTCATCCAATAAAATCATTCCATGTGTCACTTTTTGTATGTTGCCACGTGTCTTCATTAATTAGTTGTCATGTGACACCATCCATTAATTGCCATGTGGATGTATCTCATTGGTTAATAAAGTGCCATGTGTCACTTGGAGATGTTCCTCATATAACTTAGGATAGGAAAAATATTATTAAAATAATATGACAGGTTCATGGGTTTAGGTGAATGTAGGTGAGGAAGTCACACACAGTAAGTAATGAGTGTGAAAAATTCTAAGTGTAGGTGAAGTGGAGAGGAGAGGTAGATACTAGTAAAAAGAAGTTATAAAATATTCTAAGTCTTGAGAATCGCTGAGACAGACTCATATAACATGAAATAAACATCACCAACCCTCACCAACCAAACCCGGTCATATATTTGGCTAAGTGTTGGAGAAGTTACATAGTAAAGAGTAGTAAAAAGAGTTGGTGCATTATGAAGGTGGTGGAAGTCAAAGTGCATTGTGAGGGTAGAGGAGATAAAACATACTCTTAAGAAATATCACCAACCCACGGACCCATCATAAGCCATAGTAAATAAGACTAAGTTTGGAAAGTATAAAATGGATCACGTGAAATATGGAAAGAAATGTGGAAAATATGAAAAATGAAAAGAAATATGTGGGAAATAAAATGAATTACTTGAAATTTGGGGAAAATAAAAAGGGAAAAGGAAAGAAATGGGAAAAAGGGATAAAGAAAATGGAAAGGAAAATAAAAGGAAATGGGAAGGAAAATGGAAATGAATGTGAATGTGGAAAGGAAAAAGGAAAAATGGTTAAGTGTGGAAAATGGTAAGAGGAATATGAAAGTAGCGAGACAATGGGGAAAATGACTAAGTATAAAATGAGAGAATGAATAGAGGTGAAGGGAAAGGAGAGGATAGGGCATGTCACTTAGAACATTTTTCATATTTCTTCTTGTAATATCTCCATTGGACTTATGGACAGAAGTATGCGTATCTTGGTCATGGAGACTCTGATTTTGATTCCGCGAAATGGATGGTGAAGCTTATATCGAGGGCTATGAAATGAACATATAATAGTCAAAAAATATTCATATTCCAATATCATTTTTATTATTATTATTCCAGGAGAAATAACATATAGGTGACCAAATTTTGGTCAACACCACCGAACTACCTAAGAAATCCAATGGTTCTTCTCCTCCCGAATGATCTATGGTTGAGAGTCATTTTGGGACTTTGAAGATTCATGATTCGGCTCCTTTCTAAAAAAAAACTTAAAAACTCGTCGAAGTAACGAAATCTGAAGGACTTGATGGTTAACTATCGTGCACCTTCTCTAGATCTAATGGTTGGGAATGGTCTGCCTTCCCCCCCGCAGGTATCCTACAGCTCAATTTCAATCTCATGGTTATCAACCATGATTGTTGTCATTTCTCAACTGTTATACCTCATGATCTCTCCATTACCACCCAAGAGTTCTCTCAGTTCCCCTCTGGCACTCTGTACATCAATTCCCTATGGAATTTTAACTTCAAATTCCACATTCGTGGCCCATCTAGGTTCAGTGCTAAAACCATGGGCTCTGATACCAATTTGTACTGTCCCTAGCCACCCAGGTCGAGCCACGCTACTCCAAATAACAATACCATGTTTATATAAATATATATATAATCACATGTAAAGAGAATTTTAATAGACAACATGGACATTCTTCTACAACATAGAATCATGTGGAATTAACAGTAAATCATACATGCAACAAACAAATGCAATTCTCATAATAAAATACATGCATTTAAAACACATCATTTGTCGTTAACACAAAAATGATACTTATATTTTTATGAATAAAGCCATCGACTGCGTGCAGACCTTCCACGAACTTCCTAGCCTTAGACCACGTTGATATTCAGACTCAACAATGGGTCAGCCCCAAGCTAGGACTAAACTCCACCCGGGGAAAGGGATTCCTAAGCTAGAATGAGACTAAGGGAAGTCACACAATACAACAGGATGGATTCCCTCCCAGGAGCCTACCTATGCTCACAGCTCACAAACTCTCATTCCCCACATGCATGTCTCACCCTGGGAATATACACCTTCATTGTTCCATAGTCCATCAGTTGCTCAACTTCCCTTCCATACCTTCAACAATAGTCCAAATCAGGAATTCTTAGAGATCTGTAGTTGTTGTTGGACTCCCTCCAGAAGAAATCACTTCCCAGCAATATCTCTCACCTGGAGAGAGTTTCTCATACTCCTGAAAACCTTCTTCTTCAATCCACGGGCTTGAAAACCCACCTCTTCAAAACCATAGGTCTAAAATCCTGCTTCTTCTATCTAGCTCCTAAGTCAAATGAATAACCATAGTAGAAAAATCGGGTACGGATTATGGTAATGACAACAATCCACACTAGTCCAGGGAAAAATGTGGGTAGCAACAGAACTCATGTATGATAGGGTATGGGCTCAACAAAATAGCAATGTGCGCAATTTACAAAGGTTCACAATGGCAGAAAATGGTTGACTACGTGCATGCTCCATGCATGAGTGAATGGGTCGACCATCCCCCAAACAATTAATTTCCCCACATATATGTGCATGCATCCTTGATGACACATGGATCTCCAAGAGCACGTTTCCTCTCCACTTGGGATTCCTTCACCTCCCAACATAACATAGGATAAAAGGTTATGGCCAAACCTTATCCCTTTTAGGACTATATTATAATATTCCTTTGGAGGCAAGCCTTCAAACTTAACCCCCTTTCCTAGCCTCTTAGCCCTTCCCTTTCCCTTCCTAGTGGATCTTAGTCCCCCATAATTGTTTCTTCGTGGTCGGTCTACATGCCACGATGTAATTTTATTAATGATATAGTATTTACACATACAAAATCAGGTTCCCTGGCCTTCAACATCTAGTCTCTCCGACCTAATAAACACATAAGCCTCCCAACTTATAAACACTTGGCTCACCAGCCTATAAACATCATTACAATTCAGCAGGGGCTCGACCTTGGGGTATTACACAAAATATCCCTTTATAGTCTAAATAAATCGCCAAGGATGTGGTACCATAAGTTTAACACATACATCCTTAGTTTTGGATTTGTGAGAAGAAAAGTTGATCACTGCATATATATTCCAAGGAAGAAGGTGGGAATTTCATATATGTAGCTTTGTATGTCGATGATATGTTGTTGATTGGAAACAACATGGATGAAAGAAAGGAGGTGAAGAAGAAACTATCCTCCAAGCTTGACATGAAGGATCTCGATGCAGGTAACTTCATTCTAGGAATGGAGATTAAGAGATATTGAGCCACTAAAAATATCTGATTGAATCATATGAAGTATATTGAAACAATTCTAAAACGATTCAACACACAGGATTGCAAACTAGTGAAGGTGTCAATTCCTGTGGGAAAAAGGCTTACTATTGAACATTTTCCAAAGACACAGGAAGATATAGAGGACATGGCACATGTTCCCTATGCAATTGCAGTTGGTAGTCTGATGTATGTGATGGTATGCACTCAACTAGACATTTCCCATGCAGTGGGAGTGTTGAGAAGGTACATGTTGACACCTGGAAAGGAGCATTGGACAATTTTCAAGAGAGTATTCAGGTATTTATGTGGCACGGTGGACTATGATATATGCTACCAATGAAAACCTGGAGGTGACAGTGGTAAATTAGATGTACATGGCTTTGTCGATGTCAACTCGGTTGGAGATCTAGATCGATGGAGGTCGACCATCGTATATGTCTTCAAGATGTTCGGTGGAGAAATAAGATGGATGAGTAAGTGACAAGATGACAAAATTTGAATACACAATGACCACTCATGGAAGAAAAGAAGCAGTATGGCTTCAAAGGTTTTGTTAAGAAATTGGGTTTGAGCAGAGACCTATGAAGGTAAGCTGCGACAATCAAAGCTCAATATCTCTGGAAAATAACCCTTCTTATCTATCAAAGACTAAGAACATTGATGTACAATACCATTTCATAAGAGACATGGTGGAAAGTAACAAGGTGCTAGTGGAGAAAGTAGACACGTTGGAAAACATAGCAGACTCGTTGACCAAGTCTATGAGTATTGTTGTGAAGTTCTCTAGGTGTAGAGAGGCAATGGACATTGTTTCCCTAGGTATGTGAACGAAAGTTTAGGAATCTCCTTTTTCATCAACGAAGACAATAAGTGGGAGAATGTTGGTTTGTTATATTCTTTGTAGTGAAATTCTAGTCGAGGTGAATCAACTAACGGTCGAAGTCGAGGTGGATCAACAACAAGTCGAAGTCAAGGTGGATCGATAGTAGGTCAAAGTTGAGGTAGATCGACAACAAGTCAAAGGTCAAGGGAGTCAACTAGGTAAAGTCGAAGTCAAAGATATCGATGAAAAGTAAACTGAAAAGAGGTCGAAGTGTGGGCATGAGAAAACTGACTAAAGATCGAATGAAGGCCGACTGGTAAACGTGACATGGAGTCGACTGTAACAAAATCCCAGGATTTGCGTGATTTGTAGTCAATGATATGCATGGGTCTGTAACCATTTTTGGGCGCCAATATTTAGGGTTTTTCCTGCTATAAAGCCTATAAAGAGGCGTGTTGTACAGTTGTAAAGGTTTTTGTTGTAAGGTAATGTTGTAATGCACTTTTTCAAGTTAATGCATGTGTAAGTGTAGGTTGTTGGTCATGCATATGTAAGCCAAATTGCCTACAGGGTTGTTCTTTCCTATGCAAGAGAGTATGATGTCAATTGTGTCTTAGGTGTGTACCAAGGTTAGAAATGTAACCCTTTATTCTGATTGAATAAGACAACAAGAGAAAAGAATGCTCAAAGGAATGTTGGTTTTCTCGATTAAGGGTTTCTAGGGTAAAATATCGGTGTACTATGTGATTTCTTGTGTCATTTTCTTTCTTGATTAAATTCTTCTTCTCTTCTACTAGGATTAGTGTGGAAGTGTATTTCATTTCCTGAAAAGAATGGGAATATTGGTACCTTCCTAACCCTAACTAACAATTATACTGCAAGAGCCTCAATCAACAACTTACTCACGGATCCCAAAGAGGTTGGATCCAATTGTGTAAAGCGAAGAGTTTTTCACTATTGGGAAAGGTTCAATTCCCATGAGGAGATATCCTAGAACCATGGGGGAACCTTGAGGTAGTGGTGAAATGTGTGGTTGCACCTAGAGATATTATATTAAACAAAATCGTGATCCATGCACACATAACTGGATCAAAGCCCCCCCCCCCGCCCCCCATGTCCTTCAATTTAAATCACAAAGGGGTTGGATCCAATGGTGGAAAGAGAGGATTTTTTCATCATTGGGCAAGGTTCAATTCCCATGAGGGCCTATCTTGGAGCCATGGGGACACCTTGAGGTAGTGGTTGAACATGTGGTTTCACCTAGGGATATTATATTAAATGTTATCGTGACCCATGCAAACATAAGTGGATGAAATCCCACCCCCTTGTCCTTCAATTTTTTATATACC
>ML784443.1:1001764-1015299 GCA_009831015.1 Picea engelmannii
CTCAAGGATTGGATCATGAAGGACTGTGATTCAAGAATATCTCAAATAGGTGGAGGACTTTCATATGGATATCAGTACAGGTTGGGGAGAAGAGAGAATAGGGCAGCCATAAGGAGATCCAGAAAATTTCAGAGCCACAACAACAATATAGAGTTGTACACACTTCACAATGAGGATAGGCAGGTGTGTATATGAATTTCAGTAGAGGAAAGTGCATATGTATGAGAGATACAATGAGGACAAACTTGTACATGTATGAAAAGTGAAAGTATGAGGTCATATAACCAAGGAGGAGTTTCTAGGGTTGTAGGTGTTGTCTATAGTTTTATGTATTTCTCAGTGGGTCATTTTCCTAGGTTTGGGAGATCTTGTAACCTTTGATATTATTCTAATGGAAAGCTAATTTGAAGGGAATAAATCTTCATGTATTTGAAATTGGTTTCTTTTCTTCCACTAATTTTTTCGGTTAATTATTTCAACAAGTGTATTTTATTTTGTGAGTTACTAATCTGATTTACAAAAAGGAAATCCCTGGTAAATAATTTACCTCGATGCCAGGATTAGAAAGTTAACATGGTATCAGAGCTCTCACTCTAAGAGGAAGCCAAACATCAGATCCACAACAATTAGCAGTAGATATGTCAGATATGCAAGGATATCTTAGCACATCTATAACCAAAATAAAAAATCAAGGGTTGTGTTGGCACAGGGGCAGACCCAACGTTCAACTCTAACAACACACCAACAAGCCCTAACTACTGGCCCCTTCGGAAACACCTGTGAAGCAGATGAAGTATCACCTGAAGTAGCAATAGGGGGGTTGCAGGACACAGGTGTGTACAACCAAAGAAAATGCAAGGTGAATCCAGAACAACAATGCACTATAACCCAGAGATCCTTTAGAATTCTTACACATAGCTTCTTGAAGTTAGCTTATACCTTCTATCCTTAATAAGGAAAACAACCATGCAATAACAGTATAACAGATAAAAAATAACATAACATGAACCATAAAGAACAACAAGATTTATGCAGTCCACCCTCTCCCTAGGGCTACGTCCACAAAATTGTGTTTCTTGATATATTAGATGAAAACATACAGTTCTATTTGCACACTTAGTTGTAGATAACTCTCTCTTTCTCTCTTTATCTCCCCTCCCTACGCACCCGACTGCAGGTTTGATCTTCACACCTAGCTGAAGATCCATAATACAGACTCAATATTTCTCTCACCAATAACAACGACAACAATAATCAACATTAACCATAACCAAAATACCAATCCTCTCGACTCTTCTAGACCTTTATTTATACATTACATGACTCTCAGACATTCTTAGACTGAAGCCTGGGTGTCAAAACCCTAGATCCAAAACCCTAGGTCCACATGACCCGTGTTTTCAAGGCTTCACCAACCTGTCCTTCCTTATTTTTCACGAGGTGATCCAAAGCATCTGTTGGTGTCTTATTCGACTTGCTAAATTGTCCGCACTCCATATTCTTTGATGCTTTATCTTCCTTGATCTTCTCTTTCAACGACTTTCTTTTCCTTTACTTCATTCCTTCTTTTCTTCTTCTTTAACCACTTCGACCCTTCCTCAATTTATGTGCCTTTCATGCACTTCGTACTTCATCTTTATTCTTTCTTAATCTTCATTTTATTCCTTAATCCATTACCAAGGGCCAACAGGCCCCCAACACTCACATGTGACTCATCCTGAGCCACTGCAGATTGAGCTTCCCATATTACTTCGACTACAGACTATGCAGAGCAGCCTATGTCTTCTGCTTTGTTCCTCCCTATTGTGTGTAGAATGTCTTTTCTGTGTTTGGTACCCGATTTCAACTGCACCTGGTACCTAGACCCTTCTTCCTATGATTTTACTAAGAGCTGCGAAGTAGCTGGTTCTCACAATACAGCTTCAACTGACTTCCATTCACTAAACCATCCTTCCATTCTCCATTAAGAGTCTTCAACTAAGCATCTCCACCTTCTATAACATAGGAAACTTCAAATGGACCAAGCCAATTTATACTAAACTTCCCTGGATGCTTCATGAACTTGTTGTCATATAACAGTACCAAATCCCCTTGTTTAAATTTTTTCCTCTTGATATGTTTGTCATGGTAAGATTTTCCTCGTTGTTTTTGTACTTGTTGATGAAATCCTGCAATAAACATGTCTTCCTCTAATTCAATCAACTGCGTGAGCCTTTCTTGAACAACGCCAGTATCATCCATATATATAAATGATGCAATTCATAAACTAGGAAACAAATATTCCATAGGTACCATTTCTTCCAGGCCATAAACTAACTCAAAGGGATTTTGTGTTGTTAAATTTTTTCAAGTAGTTCGATATGCCCATAACACTGCTGGAATTATTAAATCCCAATCATCTCTGTTAATATTGCAAATCTTGGTCAATATTGTCTCCAAGATCTTAATGAAATCTTTGACTATACCATTTGTCTGTGGGTGGTATGGTGTGATCTTCTGATGGTGAAATTCAAACTCTTGAGTCAAGGCTTCAATGGTTTTTTTAATGAAGTGTGTACCTTGATCAATAATAAGAATCTTCGGGCATCCAAATATGGTTATAATATCATCAAATATGAATCATATAGTTGTATTTGCACTAAAGTCCTTAACTGCTCTTGCTTCTGCGCATTTGGTCAAATACTCTTTAGCAGTGATGATGTATCGAGCTCATGTGCACCTTTATGGAGGGTTGATAGGTTCCACAAATTCAATATCCCATTTCTCAAAGGCCTGTAAGGTTAGATGAGGTGATAAAGGAATTTCTTCCCTTTTATAAGGCTTCCCTATCCTTTGGCATACATCGCAGGCTCTCTAGTATTCCTTAGCATCCTTATGTAAAGTGGGCCACCAAAGTCTAGCTCTGAGAATCTTCTGCGCTGTTGCTTTCCCTGCATAATGTCCTCCTGTGATGCCTCCATGTGCTTCTGCTAAAATAAATGGTCTTTCTTCCTCCATAACACATCTCCCCAAGATCTCATCTAGTCCCATATTATATAGTTGTCCAACTATAAGTTGAAAATCTGCAACGCAGAATACCAACTGTTTCTTCTTAATAACTGTATATTCCCGAGGTGTCATTCCTGTGGACAAGAAATGGACTATCTTGACGAAGTGATCATCGAATTTTCTGATGGCCAACAACTATGCATATGGTAGTGTATCATCCAAACTGGTAGGTTCCTCTCCATGTTCTAACCTGGATAAGTGGTTGGGTCCCTTATTCATTCTCCCTGGCTTGACGACAATCTCAAAATCATATTCCTGGAATAATAATATCCATATGCATATTCTTCCCCCCAACACTAGCTTGTTGACTAAGTACTTTAATGCAAAATGATCAGTGAACATCTTAAAATGTCCTCCCAACAAATAGTGTCTAAACTTCTGCAGTGCGTATACCATAGCTAAGACTTCTCTTTCAGTGGTAGTATAATTTATTTCAGATGTAGAAATCTTCCTGCTTGCAAAGGCTATATGGTGGTCTATATCTTTTACACATGGTTTTGCTAAAACTGCTCCTAATGAAATGGATGAAGCATCGACATGAACATTGAATTCCTTACTCCAATCTGGGAAAATCAAAATAGGCGCAATGACCATTTTCTTCTTTAGTGTGTCGAAGCTCTGCTAGAATTGCTCTATCCATTGAAACTTATTATCTTTCTTTAATAGCTTCTCCATAGGTGTTTTTATCTGTGTGTTTCCCTTAATGAAATTTTTGTAGTATCCAGTGTGTCCTAATGCAGTTCACAACTGTCTAACTGAAGTAGGGGGAGGTAGATCAACAATGATAGAAATTTTGGACGGATCTACCAACAACCCCTGCTTACACACAATGTGGCCTAGCAACACTCCAAAGGGTGAAAAGAAAATACACTTCTTCAGATTTAGGGCAATTTGGCATTGCCTACACTTATCTAACATCAATCTCAAACATTCAATATGATTTTTCAGTAGGCTAAATACAGACCAATCATTAAAGTATGCCTCTAAAACATTGTGTAAAAACTCCTTAAATGCTTTGACCACCACCCTAGAAAAGATGGTTGGTGCATTCTTTAACCCAAAAGGCATCACAGTGTACTGATAAGAACCCCATTCTGTTGCAAATGGGGTCTTATGCCTATCCTCAACAATTCTGATCTGGTGATAACCTGAAAATCCATATGTAAATGAATAGACTTATTGTCCTCCTACATTATCTAGGACCTCATCAGTAAAAGGTGTAGGAAATGGATCATGTAAACATTCATCATTCAGTTTCCTTAGATCTACACAGATTTTGATTTCTCATGACTTATTATCTTGGACCACCATAGGGATGATCCATTCAGATTATTCAATTGGTTCTATGATTCTTGCTTCCAACATTCTATCTAATTCAATATTAAATTTATGCTTGTACTTGGGATTCAGTTGGTAAGGTCTCCTTGCATTTGGTTTCAAAGGAATCTTCATTTCTCCCATGGGTCCTTTTATGCCCTTCATGTCTGTGAACTTGGTTGGAAACAAGTCCTGATACTCATGCAGTAGTTTTGTAATCTTATCAATAATAGCATCATCCCAATAGTCTCCAACATTTTCCAACTTAGGGGTTTTCTCTGTTCCAATATTAACCTTCTTAATTTTAATAGGATGTCCAATAAAAGGTAATTCGATCCCTGTCCCTTCCATGTCTCTTCGGCCTTCAATTTTTGCAATGTTTACATCCCTAGGGTCATCATCCTCATCAACATTAATATTATAACAACCCTATAACTTCTAAAGAGGTGCAGTCCATTCATCTTCTTCTTAGGAAAAAGGGAGGTTTTGTGCCTCTTCAAAGACCTTTTGTCTTACAATTTGTAAATCCTGATCTACTGCGGGGTACTGAATTTCAAATAGGAATGTAGTTATAAAGTTTTGGGTCATTCCATACCAATCTGTAGTGATGAGGCATAGTTCTTCTTGAAGATACTAGTTGATAGGCGTAGTATCCAAAGTGTTAATGAACTTGTGTACCCATTGTTCTTTAGAAATGTTTCTCCAGACTTCCTCACAACTTCGCACATGGTCCTTGGGACAATTCTGACCTATGTATCGAACGTTGCAAACTTCATCTTGTTCTGAAAATCACACTGTCATCAAGGTGTGACATTGAACCCACTCTGCGATGTTCTTCTTATGTGCTCCCCACCATCTAGCTTGTGTTTCTTTCAAGGTTTCATCTAGTGCTAACAACCTTTGTTGTATTGGTACAATTACTTCAAATTCAACTAGAAATGTCTCTAAATGATTCAAGCCATCAAATGTAGGAAGGTTACTTACTTCTGTACCAATCCAGTGAACTTCTCTAGTCAATCTGGCACACCTTCGTGTAGAGACTTCATACATTATGTTCTGCCAATTTTCCAATGCTTCTTCTGAATCTGATGAGCATGCACCTTCACTTCGCCAACTTAGATTTCCATCTGTTTTAGGATTAATGTAATCTTGTTGTCCTGCTGTCAGTTTATAGATGTTTTCTAGCTCGTAGGGGCGGTCTTCTTCTCTTATTGGTTCTATGTATCTGTGACCTTCATCAGGATCAAGAGGTGCAATGACTTTAAGGACATCACCTTCAAATGTCATTCTTCTCTTTTTTATGTCAACAACAATCGAATTGTTGAAATCCCAATCAATTCTTGACAATGTTGGGTAGGGGCATCTATCATCAACAATCTCAATCACTTCGAAATCTGCAAATTTCCTCACTCTGTCAATGTCCATAGGTACATGCTCTAGTCTTCCAAAGGGGCTCACCGCTTGTTGATTATCCATACTGAGCCTAATAGGGGAGTAAATAAACTTAGGCTTTCCCATAAATGCCCGAGTCTGATTCGTCTTAACATTTATTTCTGATCCCAAGTCGAGGACTACATAGTCTATGTCATAGTCTCAAATCTGAGGACTAAGGTGTAATTCCTTGTTTGTCCTTCTTTTCCTAGATACTTGATTCACAACTCTACTCAACAAAGGATCTATTCTCCCAATTTCATACTGTCATATTAAGTGTTGGAGTTCCTGCACAAATTTTTCATCTTTAATCAAATTGATGCAAGTATACAATAAGTTCATAAGCTTGCTTACCTCTTTTCCTTGTTTAGCTAAGGCAAACTGATTAAATGCTGGAGGCATTCCACATTCCTTTACTCCTGGTTGTGCTCTAGATGAAGAAACTTTTTCTCCTACAAATTCTCTTCTTCCTTCTTCAAAGGTATTCTTTTCTTTTCTTGGATCAAACAATTGTGTCTTCTCTATAGCTTTTCTGATCCTTGATCCATATGTAGTCTTTCCTGGAGTCACCCTGTCTTCTCCTGTGACAGTGCCTCCTCTAGTAATAACAATGACTATAGGATCCTCACCATGAGGTTCAACTGATATTAGTTGTATTTGTTGGTTTCCACCTCGTCTTTCCTGGAGTTTTGCTAGAAATACTCGATAGTCTTCAATGACATGATCAAATGAATTACAGTAGCTACAAGTAGTACAAGGGTTCTAAAAAACCCTTACCAAATGTCCTGATTGGGTGTAGTTATAGCAAATGATCTGACCTCGACCTCGGCCCATTCCCCCTCCTCATCCTCTTCCTCTGAATCCACCGCGAGGGTTGAAATTTCCTCTTCCTGGGGAATTGAACTGCGTAGTTTTTCCTTTTGAATGCATTTCTCCTTGAATTCTATATGTATCCCTTGATATTTCACGCATGAGATCATAATCCCTGCAATCCTTCTTGTCATGCCCCATGAGTTTACAAAATGTGGAATAAATATTGGTAGGTGTATGTACATATTTTTGCATGTAATAACATTCAACAGGGCAATGTCTATTTCTACATACCTCACACCATGGTAGAGTAACCTGTTTCAAGGGGTTAGGTGCTCCAGAGGCCAAGTATTCATTAAATAAAGGACAGTGCTCTTTGTCATGGCCCTCTGCTTTACATCTGATACACCAAATATCTTCTCTTTTCTCCTTTCCTTTGTCCTTTTTCATATCTTCAACCTATAAAGATAAACTAGTTAATTGATTTAAAATATGGCTCATACCTGGGTTGGATTCTCCTACGAGGGCTGCTTCTAGTTTCATGGAAATCTCCAGAGCTTCATTCTGTGAAGAAACTTTTTGTTGCATTAGAGGAACTTTGATATGTGGCAGGAGGGTAGTGATGAACCATTCTTTATTATGTTCGTCTGGGATATGAAAACTTAAACGAACTATTAGAGTCTTAAACCTCTGATCAAACTCCCAAACAAGTTCAGTTACCTTTTTCTTGATTTCCTTCAACTCTGTAATGCACTATGACTCTGACTTAGGCTTCTTGAATTGAACACTCAACGCAGTCTTAATGTCATTCAATGGTTTAGACTATCCAAGTCCTGAAGAAAACTTCATATACCAGCTCAGTGTGCGATCCCTGAAGGTAGTACTAAACTGAGATATCTTAACAACTTCGTCAATGACTTGCTTAATGCTCCAGACATCTTTGCATAATAACTAGTGTTGGTCAAGATCTTCAGATCCATCTCCTCTAAAAATAGGTAACCTCATTTCATCTGCCATGGACTTTCCTTGGTTTCTTGACTGAGTATGTACTAAACTTCTTGTAACAGTACTCTGAGTGCTCTAATTACTCTGGTTACTCTGGCTACTTAATGCTGCTAAAACAACAAGAGGAGTAATAATACTTACTTAGATAGTAGGCACAGTACCTGCAGTTTATGGTTCTCCTCGATGAAGTTCTTCAATATATACTTCCTCTACCCTTGTGGACTCTGAATACTCTTCGCCTATTAGATTTTCTACTTCTCCACTGTAGAATACCTCATCTCTGTAATTCTTCTTAAATAGGTTCGCAAGAGGAACCTCTCTGAATGATCTCCCACTGTGTGTGTGTGTGCAACCTATGTGTCACTGTCGCTATCTAAATTCTTGAACATTAGATTTAAAATCCACTAATTACTGTATCTTCAGAATATTCTTCACGTGCAATAGTATCTTAATCTTTAACTTCAATAAGTGTAGAAACTTTCCTCTAGGTCCCTTAAATAAATACCTCTCTCCTTGACTATATGATTCCACTCTGTCAATAGAAAAATCAGTAATGTACCCTCCAATAGTGCTATCAAACCAGAGATCTACTGCTCTAGACACAGTGTTATCTAGATCTAATTTCAAAATCCGTGTCTGCTAGTCGTGATAACCACTCGTATATCTCCTTATGAACTCATGTAAAGAAACTTTTGTGCACATCCATAAAGATGTACCTCCCCAACTAGTCTTATGTGCTAATGTTAGGGTTCTTGTTCTGAGCTACGATGAAGTCCCTTTCTTGTTCTTCTATCCAGTTCTGAATTTTTGTCTTTGATGGAAACCACCTTGGCATTCCCTAAAAAAGATCTTGGCCCTAGCAACAGAACCATTTGTTGGCACAGGGGCAGACCCAACGTTCAAATCTAATAATGTACCAACAAGCCCTAACTACTGGCCCTTTCGGCAACAATTGTGAAGTAGATGAAGTCTCACCCAAAGTAGCAATAGGGAGGTTGCAGGACATCGGTGTCTACAACCAGAGGAAATGCAAGGTGAATCCAAAACAACAGCACACTATAACCCAAAGATCCCTTAACATTCTTACACTTAGCTTCGTGAAGTTAGATTATACCTTCTATCCTTAATAAGGAAAACAACCATGCAATAACAGTATAACAGATAGCAAATAACACAACATCAACCACAAAGAACAACAAGATTTACGTGGTTCACCCTCTCCCTAGGGCCACGTCCATAGAATTGCATTTCTTGATATAATAGATGAAAACATACAGTTATATATGCACACTTAGCTGCAGATCTAGAATACAGACACAATATTTCCCTCACCAATAACAATGATAGAAATAATCAACAATAACCATAACCAAAATACCAACCCTCTCAACTCTTCTAGACCTTTATTTATACATTACATGACTCTCAGACATCCTTAGACCGAAGCCTAGGTGTCAAAACCATAGATCCAAAACCCTAGGTCAACATGGCCTGCATTTTCAGGGCTTCTCCAACCTGTCCTTCCTTATTTTCTGTGAGGTGCTCCAAAACATCCATTGTTGTCTTCTTCCACTTGCTGGTTTATCCACAATCCATATTCTTTGATGCTTTATCATTCCTTCTTTTTTGCTTCTTTAACCACTTCGACCCTTCCTCAGTTTATGTGCCTTCCGTGCACTTTGTACTTCGTCTTTATTCTTCCTTAATCTTCGATTTCTTCCTTAATCCATTACCAAGGGACAACAAGTTGGATTTCAAGGAAACATTCATATAGAAGTAAAACTTATTTTTGCAGTCATGCAGATATGTAGGTGGGTTGCAAGAGCATAGGGCATGTACATATGCATGTTTTAGGAGCATAGGTCACCTACATATGTGGGTTGCATTAGTAATAGGCATGTAGAGGATCGTACAAGACAATACAAGGGCAATTTCAGTGGCAAGTTATTTCTAGGGAATGTTATCATATCTAAGGGATGGAAACAACAAGTCTAAGATTTGAATACATATTGGATGGAGCATATGTTAAGAACCAAATATCAAAATAGAATAAAAAAACCTTAGAATAAGTACTTAATGCCTTGAATAGACAGAATTTTAGATAATAATCCTCTTCGAGGGGGAAACCTCCTTATACACTACATAAATTTACAAATACAAGATGATTCCAAATGAAAAGGTCTCATTGGTATATATAGGAGACTAGGATGTACAATTAAAACTAATGGACCCAAGCTGACATAAATAAAATAACATTATTAATGTAATATTCCCCAATTAAGGGGTAATGTGCCAATATTTAGGGCTTAACATGTCCCTTCACTTTAGACAAGTGTTTTCCACAAAACTTGATTAATTCTGGATGCTTATGTATAAAAGTCTCATCTTCCCAAGTGGAATCTTCAGCAGGTAGTTTCCTCCACTTAATGAGATACTCTGAAATAGATCTATTCCTCAGCTGGCAAATTCTTGTGTCAGTGATAGCTTCAAGATCCAATATGATTTTCCCTTCCTTGTCAAGTTCTCGAAATAAATTTTGAACTGGGATCTTGTCACCTATAACCTTCTTTAAGCATGAAACATGGAAAACTGGGTGTACTCGTGAAGATGCAGGAAAATCCAATTTGTATGTCATAGTACCAATATTTTGCAACACATTATAAGGGCCATAGTACTTTGGTGATAATTTATATCATTTTTATCTTGCTTGAGGGACATTTGTTTGTATGGTTGTAGTCTTAAAAATACTGAATCCCCTACTTGAAAACTTCTTTAACTACGATGTTGATATGCTTGTTGTTTCATGCAATTATGTGTCATGGTTAGGTTGTCCTTTAAGAGTTGGAGAACTTGTTGTTGATGCTCGATGTGATCTTCCACTGTTTGAACCTTAGATTTTTCTTTTAGAGAAGAAGTGATGGAAGGTGGGTGGTATCCATAGAGTGCCATAAATGGTGTCAATTTTGTTGCAGTGTGAAACAGAGTGTTATACCACCATTCTGCCAATGGTAACCATTTGAACCATTGTGTTTGTTTATTAGAGACAAAGAAATGAAGGTAGGCATCTAAACATTTGTTCACTATCTCGATTTTTCCATTAGATTAAGGATGATAGGATGAGCTATGAGCAAATTGAGTACCCGAAAAAGAAAACAATTATGTCCAAAAATGTCCAGTGAATATGGGATCTCTGTCACTTACAATAATATTTGGGCTTCTGTGTAGCTTGTGAATTGTCGCCATGAATGTGGTGGCAACTATATTGGTTTTGAAAGGATGAGAGAGTGCACAAAAGTGTGCATACTTGGTCAGTCTATCAACAATCACCATGATGAAACTCTTTCCTTTAGACTTTGGTAACCCTGTGATGAAATCCATGGAAACCTCCTCCCAGTGCTAACTTGGGATGGCTAATGGTTGTAAAAGACCTGGGGTCTTAATTGTTTCCACCTTATTTTGTTGGAAGACCAAAAATTCTACCACAAACCTTTGAACATCAGTTTTAAGTCCATCCCCAAAAAATTCCTTCGTGACCCTATGGTAGGTTTTCAAAAATACCGAGTTCCCTCCTACTAGAGAGGTGTGCAATTCCAATAGTATCTTTTGTTTGAGTTGGGAGCTCTTACATAAATATAAGCGATCTTTTTACCATAGTGAATCATTTTTCCATGAAAATGTATCTCATGCACTAGAATACTACTACAACCTTTGAATGAGAGTCCACATGTTTCATCATTCTTCCATTTATCCCTCGCTTCTATTATCCAATCGGGTTGGATGATCGAGATAGCACATAGAAAAGCCTCAACATCTTCATCCTTTCTTGAGACTGCATCTACCACAACATTTTTCTTCCCTTTTTATAGATGATTTCAAAATCATAACCCAACATCTTGGTCACCCATTTTTGTTGTTCTTCTGAAGATAGTCTTTGTTCCAAGAAGTATTTAAGACTATCATGATCTGTTTTGACCTTGAAGTGCCTACCTATTAGGTAAGGGTGCCATTTCTTCAATGCATGTAGTATTTCCATCATTTACTTATCATAAATGGGTTTGTTTAAGTCCTTTCCCTTGAGTGGTCGAATTTCAAAAGCAAGGGGCCTTCCTTATTGCATTATAACAACACCAATGCCATTTCCCGAGGCATCACATTCCACAATAAATGTTTTTGTGAAGTTTGGTGTGGTCAAGACAAGAGATTTTCACATCGCCTCTTTAAGTTGTTCAAAAGCTTGAGTTGCCTCTAGAGTCCATGAAAATGCATCCTTCTTATTTAGTGTCATTAAAGGTGTTTCTATTCTTCCATAGTTCCTAACAAACTTGCGGTAGTAACCTGTCAAACCCAAAAATCCTCTAAGATTCTTCAATGTTTTGGGAATCGACCAGTCCATCATGGACTTAATCTTGTTAGGGTATACCTTGACACCTTCATGAGATACAATATGACCCAAATACTCTACCTCCTTCACCCCAAAGAAATATTTGTATGGTTTTGCATATATTTGTTGCTCCTTTAGTAGTTGTAGCACCTTGTCAACGTGTCACACATGATCCTCCCAAGACTTGCTATAGATTAGTATATCATCAAAAAATACTAACAAAAAATTTCGAAGGAAGGGATTGAAAATGGAATGCATCAACCCTTGGAATGTGGAAGGTGCATTTATAAGGCCAAAAGACATAACCAAAAATTTATAATGGCCTTCATGAGTTCAGAATGATGTTTTTGGGATATTTTCTTCCTTCATTCTAATCTAATGATACGATGAATGAAGATCCAACTTTATGAAATAGATTACTCCATGTAGTTCATCTAACAGTTCATCAATGATGGGAATGGGAAACTTATATTTAATAGTGATCTTGTTGAGCTCTCTATAATCTGGAAACATACACCATGAGCCCTCTTTATTGAGTACCATTACCACCGGTGTAGAGTAAGAACTTTGGCTAGGTCTAATAATTCCATCCTCTAACATTTCTTCAACCATATCTCCAAAATTCCATCCCTTCTGGGTCTGAAAATTTATTTTTGAATTTCTTCGATATGTCTTCTCTACAATTCCATGGGTCTAATCAAAATTGGATGTGCCAAGTGGAAGTTATGGTAACTTCCCCACACCTCACTGATTTTTTTCCCTTCCAGGAGAACGTACTTGTAAAGTGTTACAAGATCACAATATCTGATATTTGATTATGAAAATTGTACCAAAAATACTACAGACTATCCAGTATCCAATTCAACTAGTCTCACTTAATTTGGATACTCACCAAAGAATAAATCATTTTTTACACCTGGAAGACATGTTTGAGACTAGTTAATATGACTAGTCAGATACCCTATCTTTCATAGGGTGTATCTACAAAATTAGGATGACCCAGAAGATGAAATTTTTATCACAACTACCTTGATAATTTCTCTGAATATCCTCTAGATTTCAGGGTCTGAAATGTTACATAAAATATTTTATAGAAAAAATTCCACGATGAATAAATTCAATATGATTCCAGAACCCTATCGTGGACAGGATATATCGCCAAAAGTATAAGGCCTCGGGATCTAAAATTGGAACCCCACGTACCTTAATCCATATAATAAATATCCACCAAAGGGTTCCTTCTAAAACGTTGTATAAAAACATTTATAACAAAAATTCCAAGGTATATCAGATGTAGCAACAAAACCCCAAGACCTTGAGCTCTGATACCAAATGTTAAGAACCAAATATCAAAATAACATAAAAAAAACCTCAGAATAAGTACTCAACACCTTGAAAAAGATACAATTTCAGATAATAAGCCTCTTCAAGGGGGAAACCTCCTTATACACCACATAAATTTCCAAATACAAGATGATTCCAAATGAAAAGGTCTCCTTGGTATATATAGGAGACTAGGATGTACAATTACAACTAATGGACC
>ML784443.1:1015614-1039099 GCA_009831015.1 Picea engelmannii
TTCACATGCCACAAGAGTGGTCATTATGAATATTAGTGTTCATAGAAGAAGAAAGGAAGAGGAAATATGCAGACAACAACATCAACAAAGACACAAATTAAAGAGTTTTCAACAAAGTTTGAGAGGGATTTCTCACTAGTTTCTTGCCTTTCCACTAGTGTAGTCACTAGGAGTGCATGGTACTTGGAAAATGGTGCATCACATCACATGAAAGGAGCATGGGAGATATTCAATAGTTTGACAAAGAAAAAATTATGGATTCATCTGGAGCTTGGTGATGATTCCAAGTATGTAGTGAAGGGATAAGGAACAATCTTGTTCCAGCTTGAGTTAGGTGGTTTGCTGGAGACCTAGGATGTTATTTATGTACCAGGAATGAAGAAGACTATGATCCTAGTATTATTAAATGGAGGACATGGATTTTGTCTTTATATTTCATAAAGGGAAAGTACTCATATGTCCAGAGGGATCTATCCCTAACACAACAATGAGCATTGGGGTTAGAGAGGGAAATTTATACAGGTTGCAAGGTAATCCCATTCAATATTTGGTACATGAAAGTGAAAAGCTATGTGAGATATGGCATAGGAGGATAGGACACCTGCACTAAAGATAATTTTCAATTCTGAGGGAGATTGTCATAAGTCTTCCAGAGTTCAATGTTGAGAAGTAGGGCATGTGCAGAGGGTGTGCAATTGACAAGAATGCCAAGGCAACTTTTCCAAGAAATGAGAGTAGGTCCAAGGGCATATTGGATCTTATTCATTCAGATGTGTGTGGACCAATTTTACTATCATCAGTATAAGGAGCGTCATACTATGTGACATTCATTAATGAGTTTTCCAGGAAAACCCATATCTCCTTTATGAAGACCAATGATGAGGTATTCAGTTGGTTCCATAAGTTTAATGCTTAGGTGGAGAACCAGAAAAGGAGGAGGATCAAGGTATTGATATTCGATAATGGGGAAGAGTACACCTCCAATGACTTCAAGTATTTATGCAAGGAGGCAGGGATCAATAGGGAGTTGACAATATCATACAACCCTTAACAAAATGGGGTTGTGGAGAGAAATAACAAGTCCTTCATCGATTCTGCCAAGGCTATGATACATGACCAGGATATAACTATGTTTCCTTAGGAAGAGGCATGTAATACAACAATATATGTGTATAATATGATTCCTCACAGGATATTGGGGGACAACACTATGGAGGAGGCATTCACAAGAGTGAAACCAAAGATAGGACACTTCATAATCTTTGGTAGTCCAGTATAATCCATGTGCCTATGGAGAAGAGGACAAAGATGGAGCCTTCAGGAAAAAAAGGGCATACTTTTGGGGTACAACGAGACCTTAAAGGATTATAGGATCTTCATACCAACATAGATGAAGATAATTGTAAGTAGAGATATTAAGTTTGAGGAGAAATTGGCATCTAGAAAGTATCAAGAGTTATCACTAGTGGCAGAGAATGAGTAGCAGGAGGTTCCAAAGGATGAGAAAAAATCAACATATTCTATTTTACGGAGTTATAATTCAGGTGGGGAGCAGGAGTTATCCCCTTCCAGTTCTTTCAAGAGACCCATGCGGCTATTACAAACATTGAGGTATTCTATTGAGGCTCCTAGGAGTGCATTCAAGGAGAGCAGGCCTCCGAGGAGGTTTCCCAACTATATGGCACTTACGAGTAGCATCATTGATGTTAATCCTTCCAATTTTGAGGAAGTGGAAGATCGATAAGTTTGGTCGAACACCATGGTGGAGGAGTATGCATCTATCATGAAGAATGATGTGTGGGACATAATGTCGAGACTGAAGGGAAATTTAGTGGTGAGTTGTAGGTGGCTCTTCAAGATCAAACATGTTGTAGATGGAAGCATCAATAATTTCAAGGCGATGTTTGCGGTGAGAGGGTTATCCTAGAGAGGGAGAGTGAAATACAAGGATACTTTTTCTCCATTCACTAGGTATGCTTCCATTAGATATGTTATATCTATTGCCTCAATTATGGGGTGGAGGATTCACCAGATGGATGTGAAGATATCTTTCCTCGATGGGATCATTGAGGAAGAAGTATATATAGAGAAACCTTGAGGATTTGAGGTACATGGGAGAGATTCTCATGTGTGAAAGCTTAATAAATCCTTGTTCAAAATAAAAAAGGCACTCAAGGCATGGTATTCCATGATTGACAGATACTTGTTGAGTATGGGATTCACCAAGAGTGAAGTGGATCCTAACGTGTACTTCATACTTGTTGGGTCTGATCCACTCATCTTGGTGTTGCAAGTGGATGATTTATTTCTCATAGGTGCAGAGGAGCTTATATTAGGGTGAAAGGAAGACATGTCTATAGAGTTTGAGATGAAGGAAATTGGCTTGATGCATTATTTCTTTGGGTTAGAGGTATGACAGATATCGGGAGAGATATTCCTTGGTCAAGGGAAGTACACAGTATAGATATTGAGGAGATTTGGGGTGGAGGATTGTAGATCGATGGCTACACTTATGGTTACTAACCTGGAGAAGGTTTTCACTTCAGATTTAGAGTTGGTGGATCCCAAGATATATAGACAACTAATAGGTTCCTTGATCTATTTTATCAACACCATGTCATATATATGTTTTTATTTGAACACCTTAAGCCAGTTCATGGTGGAGCTGAGGCATGTGCATTGGATAACAACAAAGCATGTGCTCAGGTACTTGATATGTACAATGGAGTATGGGTTGAGGTATCTTGGAGGTGATGGAGTGAATCTACAGGGATATTTCGACTCATATTGGGTAGGGAGTGCACTAGATACAAAGAGCACCTCATGGTGTTGCTTCATCTTGGGATCAACAGTGATATCATGGTTCAACATGAAGAATAGTTTTGTAGCACTTAGCTCAATAGAGGTAGAGTATATGGAATTGAGTATGTCTAGTTGTGAATCCATTTGACTTGTCAAATTGCTTACGAGATTATTTGATTAAGATTTGGAGCCCATGGTGATATACTATGATAATCATAGATGTATCAAACTCTTTGAGAATATAGTATTGCATGATAGTTCCAAGCATATAGAGATAAGGTATAACTTCATTTGAGACATGACCCAGAGAGGAGCAATTGAGATTCAATATGTTTCCACAAATGAGCATGTTGCAAACATTCTGATCAAACCCTTGGTTAAAAGGAAGCTTGTATTTTTTAGGGACAAATATGGGGTGGTGCAGAATACCTTCCTTGCTAAGAGGAAGTGTTGATGTTTGTAGCATTGGACATGTACTTCCATGTAGGTCTAAGTTTCTAGACATGTGGAAGTCATCCAAAGCCTTCTACCTTAGTAATTTAATTTAACTAAAGGAATTAAAGTAAATTGCTTTTATTAATTAATTGAGTTTTATTTAATGAAGTGTTAAATTTATTTGCATTAGTGAATTAAATATTAACCATTGATCTCAAGTGAGGTGAGATTTAATCTCAACCATCAATCACTTTGGAGATCAGGATTAGGTCATAATTCAAGATTATAAAATCATGGAAAGGGTAAAGGAGGAGACACCTTTTCATATATATAGAGAGAGAGAGAAAAGAAGGACTTTTTCTCAAGGGTTGGATCATGAAGGACTGTGATTCAAGGAGATCTCAGATAGGTGGAGAAGGAATTTAATCTAGAGATCAGTACAGGTTGGGGATAAGAGAGGACGGGGGCAACCGCAATGAGATATGACAAATTCTGCAGCCACAACAATAGTATATATTTGTACGCATTTCACAATGAGGACATATGAATATGTACATGGGTAGAAGTATAGGAAAGAATGTATGTGCATGATTTATAGTGAGGACATGTGTGTACATGTCTAAAATTGAAATTACAAGGTTGTACAACCAAGGAGGAGTTTCTAGGGTTGCAGGTGTTGTCTATTGTTTTCTGTATTTCTTAGTGGGCCATTTTCCCAAGTTTGGGAGCCCTTGTAAGCTTTGATATTATTCTAATGATAAGTTGATTTGAAGGACATACATATTTGTGTATTTAAAATCATTTTATTTTCTTCCGCTATTTGTATCAGTTAATTATTCCAAAAAGTGTATTTTTTTGTGGGATTATAATCTGATTTATAGAAAGGAAAGTGCTAGTAAACAATTTACCTAGGTGTCAGGATTAGAAATTTAGTAATTAGTTTATGGATCAGCCACCGAAGTCCTATGTGGCGAGCTGACCTGTCATCTCATACCAATTTGCATTAAATGTAAAGCGATATGGGGAAGGGATCATTCATTCCCCTTGTGCACATGAATATGACACTAATAATATTGTATCTAGAGTAATGAAGACCTTGTCTGTTGTAGGTTAATTGCATCATCATTTGACCTCATTATCTCTAGACTCTCATAATCATAGAGGAATTAACATGGCAAGAGAAAATATTATTGGCGTTCATTCCCCTTGGGTGTTTGGAAGTGGAAATATTTGGAGGTTATACTAGAATTTGAGGTTTCAAGCCTAGAGCAAGAATGGGATAGACATTGAGGAGACCCGACATGATGCAATGGACATGGGCTATAAAGGGAACTATAATTTAGTTCCAAAGAGTAATTTGATCCTCTCCAACCACTCCTCTATTTTCACTTTTATTTATTGGTTTTGTGTTTACCCCATAGGGCCTTGGGTGTGAACCTCATCTTATGGTTCCAATCTACCTCTCTAGCGGGCACTCATGGAAAGGGGAGGACCTGGTCGAAAGGGCCAACAGAGAAGAGGTAGAATCCTAACTCCACAATCCCAAATGAAGGTCGAAGCATCTATAGAGGCCTTCAAGACTTACATACCACGATAGATTCACGTGAAATTGGAAATTGTGGAGGTTGACATTCACTGGATTGCAACCTTGTCCGAGATAAGGAGGTCGACGCAGAGCTTTGTCAATGGATTCTAGATACTTGTTCCTCAAACTCTAGAGATACAAAGTACAATAGGACCATAGACCTCTACTGGAACATGAAAACTCTCTTAATAAAAATGTTGGTAGAAAGGAATATAGCTCACAATGAGACTCTGATGCAAATGGAGTACATTCAATTGAAAATCAAGGTAGTGGACCATAAAATCACTCTTCTTGTAAAGAAAGCAGTAGGTTTGGACCTCAACGGATTATGTAAAGAAAACCAACAGGTTCTTATGGAAGAATCTAATTCTCCACCTGCTTAATTCTATATGTTTATCTTATTAGTATTTTGGTTTTCATATATATTTTATGCTAGGATAGTTGAGCACCGGTTTAGAAGCTAGATCTCTAGACACTGGCAACTCAACTTTTGTAATTTTGAAGACAATGTTTGTTTCTATTTTTGTAGATCTAAGAACATTAGACCTAAGAAACAATTATTCTTTTGTTGTTCTGGTTTCCTAAGAAGCAAGACAAAAAAAAAAATAGATGTGTTTTCCTCTTATGTTAATATGAAAAGGTCACTGATAGCTTACAAAAAAAAAACTTGCTCACTAAGAGAATACATGTCATAAGACAGAATTGAACATAGGTGGGGAGGATAGGATTTATTTTCCCAATCACCCAAGCTAGACCCAATTGAATAATTTAACCAGATGTTGTTTAAAATATGTGAAAATAAATTATTAAACTTAATAATAATAAAAAAACTGATTTTATTAGAAGCTTAAATAATATTTTTTGTTTTGTTTTGTATTTCAGATAAATTCTATTAATATTTTACAAAACTAATTACCAAGAGAGTCCTTTACAACCTCTTCTCCAAGAAAACAGAGCATTTGAGTTTTCAAAATAGACATACCGAGGTTATTATGAGGTTCCACATCTATATATATATATATATATATATAGATGTTGGCACAGGGGCAGACCCAGGGTGCAGCTCTAACAGTGCACCAAAAATCCCTAACTATTGGCCCTTTCGGTAACACCTATGAGGCAGATGTAGTCTCACCCGAAGTAGCAATCAGGGGTTGTAGGACACATGTGTCTACAACCAGAAGGAATGCAAAGTGGATCCAGAACAATAACACACAACAATCTAGTTATTCTTTATCAGTCTCAAACTCACATCGCAAGTTATATCTTAGATATAACATAGTAACACAATAACAACATGTCAAAAGACAAAGAACACAACATTAATCACACATAACACAAGATATACGTGGTACCCCTCTCTCTAGGGCTACATCCATAGAACTGCGCTTTATAATATATTAGATGAAAGCATACATTTATATCTGTGTACTTAGCTTGCAGATATTCTCTTTTTCTCTCTTCTCTATCTTCCCCTCCCTATGCACCCAGCTGAAGATCATGCAATAAAGAATTCTCTCTCACACAACACTTCTCTCTCTCTCCATACAACAGTAGCAATAGTTGTGCTCAACAGCATAAGCAAACAACAATATCAACCAACGACGAACCCCACCCAGCTCTCTTAGACCTTTATTTATACATTACAATGAATTTTAGACAACCTTAGGCTAAAACCTAGGTGTCAAAACCCTAACTGCCAAAACCCTAGGTGACTAAAACCCTAGGTCCACTTGACCTGTATTTTAGGGCTTCGCCAGCATGTCTTTCCTTCTTTCCCACGAGGTGCTCCAAAGCACTCATAGATGAATTTTTCCTCTTACTAAGTTGTCCAAGATCCATATCCTTTACTGATCTATCTTCCTTGATATTCTCATCCAACGGCTCGCTTCTGATGGAGGATCATCTCTCCATGTCAGCCAGCCAGCCAGCTAGCCACGTCAAGTGCATGCATTCAAAGTTGAAGAGAGGTGTAGTCCTCATTTTGATTTTAGAATTGAATGTAATTAAATGTTTAAGCTAGTGAGATGTGAAACCATTCCTTTGCACAAGCTATAGATAAGAAGGCCTTTAATTTTTGTAAGGCTGAGATCTAGATCTAGATGCTGGACTAGACAGCCCATTCAATGTAATTGAATAGGGTAGGTAGATTGGAGGGAAGAGATCAAAGAGCCCCCTCATGTAAAAGGATGATTGTATCTCTTTCATAAAAAGTTGAGGGAGAGTTGAGATAGGGGTTTGTGAGTAGAGATCAGAAGAGATGGATTCGAGACCTTGTTACAGGCCATGCTCAGGAACACCTTTGTAAAGAGGCATTTTTATTAATATAAACAGAAGCAGTTTTTCCTGCATATATTTCTGTATTATGCGGATGCCTTGGTGTGTTCTATTTTATGATATGAATGTATGTTGTAGATGTATGTTATAGGTTTGCATTTGTAGGAGTGTGTCTGATTTCAGGTGAAGGTCTTTGAGGTTTCATGCCAGGAGGGCATGACAGAGTACTGTGGTCTCTGAATACCAGTGTGCTGAAGCACTTCTGAACTCTGCAGGTTCAGACAAAGATGTGTTGTGGCACAATAACTGGAATCAACAACATGACGAAGACCTATGAGGTTGTTGAACACCTTAGGAGGTAAGGTTGTGTATGAGAGACACAGTTGTAGACAGAATCACTGAGGATTCTGTGGAGCTCTGCCAAGTGGGCGTTGAGCATATGCGCAGTGGTGCATTTGGAGGAACTCTGCCGTGAGTTCTTAAGGAAGGACCAGAATCACTGAGGATTCTGAGAGATCTGCCAAGTGGGCATTGAGCAGGTGCATAGGTGCATAGAAGGGTACGGAACTGCTGGACATTCTGGGAGAAGACACTCTGCCAGGTGGGCATTGAGCCACTGTGCAGATAGGCACAGGGAGAAGGGAACTCTTTGAGTTCTGTAATTGAAGGAAGAACCCACTGAAGGATCTTCACAAGGTTTTTGAACACCCTGTTAGGATCAGAAAGAGGCTGCTTGAGGGAAGGAGTGCCAGGAGGGCATCTTAATTCTCCATCTGAGGGAGAAAGGGAGAAGAACTGAGTTTCCTTGGAGGTCGAAGCTACAGGAAAGCTCAGGACAGGTAGCACCTTTGAGTGCATGTAAATACTCTGTGGAGGTGCAGGAGTTGAAGAATTCTTTAAGGGTTCGGAAGAAGGATAAGCTCAGGAGGGTCAGCGTTTTCATACACACAGCGAAGCTCCAAGTCGAGATTTCATGGGGAAGAAAGAAGACAAAGGGTTGAGGCCTTTTGGATCTTTTGGAATTCTTCCAATTGCAAGAAGAAAGTGCGCAAGTCAGGGGGAAGCACAACAGTCGTCAGATCGGCTGGAGAAAACAGATCTGGACCATTGGTTTCTACATCCAGGAAGGAGCAAGAGGAGCACACAAAAGAGGAGATGGTGAGCCGTCGGATCTCACTTAGATACCCGTCAGCTATTGGATCGACTTGAAGTTTCATGAGGTTTAAGCTTCGTGAGCGGGAGGAGGAAAATCCCGACGATAGGCATGGTCATTGGCATATCAGGAGTCTCAAAGACAAGAATGATCTTGACCATCCGTTTGTGGAGACACATGGCAGAGATCGAGAAACCCATCGGTATTTCGGCTACCGGGGTTTTGAGTTGACAGAGAATTTCTATCATCGGGGTATCGAAAACTATGAAACTGCAAGATTGGATCAGAGCCGTCCATCTGTTGGGGACACGTGGCAAAGATCTATATTATTAGGGAAAGTTCTAATAGAAATTCAAGTCGGTGCATCGGGGTTCGACATTTCGTGAATCCTGAGGGTAAGACTTCCGGAACATCAGAAGTTGTGAAATCGCGAGAGGTGATCAGGACTGTCCATCTTGAGGGGATGCGTGGAATCGATTGAAGCCTTCGGGAAAGGTCCCGATAGGAGAGTCACGTTGGGAAATCGAAATTCGAAGAATCAGGAATCCCGATGACAAAAGGTTTATGCATTTCGGCATTGGAAAGTTCGAAACCCCGATAGGATATAAGGCTGCAGTCTTATGAGAGTGGTCATGTGGGTCAGGAGTTTAGCCAGGAGGACTAACACGTAAAGGTGTGTATCAGTGAATTGACTCATCGGAGATCGAGGATTCAAGAGGACAAGGGACTCTTGATATCGGGGATCACGAAACCCCGAAACCCAAAATTATCATCGGGGAAAAGTCATAGGCACATAAAGAGGCTGTGACAGGGAAATAAGGACCTGTGGATCGAGATTTAAATAGTGATTCCATTGGGGAATCAAAAGATCCGCTTCAACTCAAAGGGGAATTTGAACAATCCTTTTGACTAGGAGAATGGGAGTAGAGACCCTGCAAGGGAAACGCTTCGTCATTAAGTGGTATCAGAGCGGGATTTCATCTGAAGATTTCAGGTGAAGCGAGAAGGAAAAAGAAGAAAGATCACTGGAGACTCTGTAATGGTTGTTTGCAAGTAGGCAACAATCAAGAAGACAGTCAGCAGGACTATAGACGAAGCTGAAACACTCGGGTTGTTGAGTGACAACAGTAGATTTTCCAGGAAGGCAAACAGAGACAGCAACATGGCTACTAAAGGCCATAGGTATGCTGGAAGGAAAAACTTAGAGTTATGGAGCCAAGAAGATATGGATGAAGAGCTCTCTGATATAAAGAGAGAGATAGAAAATATTTCATTGCGGATGTAGCAGAAAGCCAAGCTGAGATGGGTGTATGAATGGCCCATGAGGAAGGCAAAAGCAAATTGGCCATTCAAGGAATTGATGGCTAGAAGATAGCGTAAGCTGTTAAAAGGATGGTTGAGGCATAATGAAAACCTTGATGGACCTGAGGATATGGTTCATATATGTGAACCGGAGACTGGGAGGGGTCTCAGTGAAATGGGATCAGTTGAAGATCTCAAGAACTGCCAGGAGGGCAGAGAGGAAATTCTAGATTGCCAGGTGGGAAACAAGTTGTGATCACTGCGGGATCTTAGATACTGTCAGGAGGACAGCCAGGGAATTTCACATTGCCAGCTGGGCAATGATATGAGGTCGCGGCAGGATCTCAAAGACTGCCAGGAGGGCGGTGGAAGCATCTCAGATTACCAGGTGGGCAGAGATGAGCATGCGAGACTATCTGAAAGTTTCATGGACTTAGAGGTGAGTTCAATTCAGCAAGGAGTGCTGATGAAGATGGGATCAGTTGATCTCATAATCTACCAGGAGAGCAGTGAACAGATCCCATATTTCCATGTGGGTAGGGATGAGCAGGTGAGTTGGAATCAACCAGAGGAGGTGACAGAGCAAGTGAGCTCAGAAATGGATTTAGATCAGCATGTACAGCTGACAGAGGAAGAAGATCGGAGAAATCTTCTAATTATTGGAGGGATCGAAGTATTCCTGCCACTTACCCAAGAGGAGGCGAAAACATGTATTGTAGATGTAGCAACAACAGAAGGACAGCTAGCTGAGACTGTCGCCGAAGGATTGGAGCAGATGTCTGAAGCTACCCAAGCAGGAGAAGAAAATGAGCATTCTGAGGAATGGCTCAGCATATTCAGCCAGGAAGCTAGGGAAGTTGTAGCACTAAGGCTGGCAGCAAAGAAAGTAGAAGATAATGATGAGCATTCTGAGGAATATCTCAGTATTTTCAGCCAGGGGACTGAAAGGACTACAACATGGGAGTTTGCAGGAGAAGAAGAAGCAGACAACATTAGTTTGGCTGATCTGTATGAGTAGATTGAGGCTCTGGAGAGAAGGATGAGAGTGCAGGGCATGCACATCCAACAAGTGAAGTTGGAAGCAGATGAAGAAGGCATGGGAGATCACGATGATCTGCTCATGTGCCGAATTTTTTTGCAGCTGAGGAGACTGTACGAACATAGCCAACCACTAGAGCAGCTAGACGAAGTGATCATGATCAGAGAGTTGATGATCCAGTCATTAGAAACTGTCAGCAAGGGGAGGCTGAATAGGAAGAAGGAAGCAGCAGCAACATCGCAGCAGAAGTAGGATGGAGCAGATGAACAACTCCAGAGGATGATTTGGGATCCAGGAGGATTTCAACATCAGAGATGGGAAGCTCATGAGCAGGAGCTCATGAATTTTTCAGCTGAGGAGTATGATGCAAGAGCATCTCTCCACATCGGCCAGCCAGCCAACTAACCATGTCAAGCGCATGCATTCAAAGATGAAGAGAGGCGTAGTCCTCATTTTGATTTTAGAATTGAATGTAATTAAATGTTTAAGCTGGTGAGTTGTGAAACCATGCCTTTGTGCAGGCTATAGATAAGAATGCATTTAATGGTTGTAAGGCTGAGATCTAGATCTAGATGCTAGATGAGTCAACCCATTCAATGTAATTGAATAGGGTAGGTAGATTGGAGGGAAGAACTTGAAGAGCCCCCTCATGTAAAAGGATGATTGTATATCTTTCATAAAAATTTGAGGGAGAGTTGAGATAGGGGTCTGGGAGTAGAGAGCAAAAGAGAAGGAGCTAAGACCTTGTTACAGGCCGTGCTCAGGAACATCTTTGTAAAGAGGCATTTTTATTAATATAAACAGAAGCAGTTTTTCCTGCATATATTTCTATATTATGCAGATGCCTTGGTGTGTTCTATTTTATGATATGAATGTATGTTGTAGATGTATGATGTAGGTTTGCATTTGCAGGAGTGTGTATGATTTCAGGTGAAGGTCTTTGAGGTTTCATGCTAGGGGGGCGTGACAGAGTACTGCGGTCTCTGAATACCAGTGCGCTGAAGCACTTATGAACTCTACGGGTTTAGACAAAGACGTGTTGCGGCACAATAACTGGAATCAACAACTCAACGAAGACCTATGAGGTTGCTGAACACCTCAAGAGGTAAGGTTGTGTATGAAAGACATAGTTGCAGACAGAATCACTGAGGATTCTATGGATCTCTACCAAGTGGGCGTTGAGCATATGCATAGTGGTGCATTTGGAGGAACTCTGTTGTGAGTTCTTAAGGAAGAACCAAAATCACTGAGGATTCTAAGAGCTCTGCCAAGTGGGAACTGAGCAGGTGCATAGGTGCATAGAAGGGTACATAACTGTTGGACGTTCTGGGAGAAGACACTCTACCAAGTGGGCATTGAGCCATTGTGCATACAGGCACAGGGAGAAGGGAACTCTTTGAGTTTTGTAATTGAAGGAAGAATCCACTGAAGGATCTTCATAGGGTTGTTAAACACCCTGTTAGGCTCAGCAAGAGGTTGCTTGAGGGAAGGAGTGCCAGGAGGGCATATGAATTCTCCATCTGAGGGAGAAAGGGAGAAGAACTGAGTTTCCTTGGAGGTCAAAGCTACAGGAAAGCTCAGGACGGGTATCATCTTTGAGTGCATGTAAATACTCTGCGGAGGTGCAGGAGTTGAAGAATCCTTTAAGGGTTCGGAAGAAGGATAAGCTCAGGAGGGTCATCATTTTCATACACGCAGTGAAGCTCCAAGTCGAGAGTTCGAGGGGAAGAAATAGGACAAAGGGTCGAGGCCTTTTGGATCTTTTGGAATTCTTCCAAGTGTAGGAAGAAAGTGCGCAAGTCAGGGGGAAGCACAACAACCGTCAAATCGGATGGAGAAAAGAGATCCGGACCATTGGTTTCTACATCCAGGAAGGAGCAAGGGGAGTGCACAGAAGAGGATATGGTGAGCCGTCGGATCTCACTTAGATACCCATCAGCCGTTGGATCGGCCTGAAGTTGCATGAGGTTTAAGATTTGTGAGCGGGAGGAGGAAAATCCCGATGATAGGCGTGGTCATCGGAATATCAGGAGTCTCGAAGACAAGAGATTGGGAATTTCTATGGGAAAAATCCCAGGAATGATCTTGACCATCCGTTTGTGGAGACACGTGGCAGAGATCGAGTGACCCATCGGTATTTCGGCTACCGGGGTTTTTAGTTGACAGAGAATTTCTGTCATCAGGCTATCGAAAACTCCCAAACTGTGAGATTGGATCAGGGTCATCCATCTATTGGGGGCACATGGAAGAGATGTATATTATTGGGGAAAGTCCCGATAGAAAGTCAAGTCGGCACATCGGGGTTCAGCGTTTCACGAATCCTGAGGGTAAGACTTCAGGAACATCAGAAGTTGCAAAATTGTGAGATGCGATCAGGACCGTCCATATTGAGGGGATGCATGGTAGTGATTGAAGCCGTCGAGAAAGGTCCCGATAGGAGAGTCACATAGGGAAATCAGAATTTGGAGAATCGAGAATCCTGATGACAAAAGGTTTATGCATTTCGACATTGGAAAGTCCAAAACCCCGATAGGATATAAGGTTGTAGTCTTATGAGAGTGGTCACATGGGTCAGGAGTTTAGCTAGGAGGGATAACACGTAAAGGCGCGTATCGGTGAATTGACTCATCAAATATCGGGGATTCAAAAGGACAAGGGACTCTTGACATCGGGGATCATGAAACCCCGAAACCCGAAATTATCATCGAGGAAAAGTCATAGGTGCGTAAAGAGGCCATGACAAGGCAATAAGGACCTGTGGATCAAGATTTAAATAGTGATTCCACTAGGGAATCAAACTAGCCACTTCGGCTCAAAGGGGAATTTGAATGATCCTTTTGACCAGGAGGTCGGGCGCAGAGACCCTGTGGGGGAAATGTTGCATCATCATTTTCCCTTACTTATCTCCTTTTCTACTTCTTTGACTCACTTCGACCCATTCTCAGTGATTGTGACTTCTGCGTAGTTCATACTTCACCTTTCCTTTTCCTTATTCTTCACTTTCTTCTTTAATATATAACCAAGGGCCAACAGGCCCCCAACACTCACCTGTTACTCATCCCGATTCACTGCAAGACTGAACTCTTTGTATCACTTCAACTTGCTTTCTGCTCTGTCCCTCCTTGTCATTTGCAGATAGTCTTTTCTGTGTCTGGTACCCAGTTTCAACTGCACCTAGTACCTAGACCCTTCTTTTTAGGCTTTTACTGAGAGTTGTGAGGTAGTTGGTTTTCATAATACAATTTCAACTGAATCCCATTCACCAAACCTTCCTTCCATTCTCCATTCAAAGTCTTCAATTGTACAACTCCTCCTTTTGTGACATAGGCGACTTCAAATGGCCCAAGCCAATGTGTCCTAAACTTCCCTGTATACTTCATGAACTTGTTTTCATATACCAATACCAAGTCTCCTTTCTTGAATGCCTTCTTCTTGATATGGCTGTCATGGTAGGACTTCTCTCATTCCTTCTATACCTGCTGATGAAATCATGCATTAAATATGTCTTCTTCTAGTTCCACCAACTGCGCAAGCCTCTCTTGAATAGTGCCAGTGTCATCCATAGATGTAAATGATGAAATCCTTAAGCTAGGAAACAAATATTCCATCAGTACAATTGATTCCAGGCCATACACTAACTTAAATGGAGTTTGCATGGTCAACTTCTTGCAATTAGTTCGATACACCCATAATACTGTTGGCCCTCTCAAATCCCAATCATCTCTATTCACACTACAATTCTTCATCAGTGTTGTCTCCAAGATATTATTGAAAGATTCGACCATACCATTCGCCTATGGGTGATAGGGTGTGCTCTTCTGATGGTGAACTTCAAATTCTTGAGTTAAAGGTTCAATAGTCTTATTAATAAAATGTGTACCTTGATCGCTTATAAGGATCTTTGGGCATCCAAACCTGGTTATGATATCGTCAAATTTAAATTACATAGATGTAATTGCACTATAATCCTTAACTACTCTTGCTTCTTCCCATCTAGTCAAATACTTTGTCACAATGATGATGTAGCAAGCTCCTGTGCGCTTCCTTGGTGGGTTGATAGGTCCCACAAATAAATGGCCCATTTCTCAAATGCCTGTAAGGTTAGCTGAGGTTCTAAGGGCATATCATCTCTTCTGGAGGGCTTCCCTACCCTCTGGCATACAACACAGGATTTATAGTATTCCTTAGCATCCTTATGTAAAGTAGGCCACCGGAGGCCAGCGCTAAGAATCGTTTGTGTTGTTTCTTTCCCTACGCAGTGTCCTCCTGTGATGCCTTCATGTGATTCTATGAGGATAAATGGTCTCTCTTCCTCCATAACACATCTCCTCAAGATCTCATCATGCCCCATATTGTATAGATATCCAGCTATAAGTGAAAAGTCTGCAGTGCAAACTACCAACTGTTTCTTCTAGATAATTGTATATTCACTAGGTGCCATTCCTGTAGACAGGAACTGGACTATCTTTGTGAAGTGATCATCAAATATTATGATGGCTAGAAACTATGCATCTGGTAGTGTATCCTCCAAGATGGTTGGTTCTTCTCCATGCTCTAACCTAGACAAGTTGTCAATTCCCTTATTCATTATCCCTAGCTTGACCACAATTTTAAAATCATATTCATGGAATAGAAACAACCATCTGCATATTCTCCCCCCAAACATTGGCTTGTTGACTAAGTATTTCAATGTAGAGTGTTCGGTGAACATATTGAAATGTCCTCCCAATAAGTAGTGTCAGAATTTCTGCAACATGTACACCATAGCTAGTCCTTCTCTTTCAGTGGTGGTTTAATTTATCTCAATTGTATAAAGCTTCCTGCTAGCAAAGGATAGCGGGTGGTCTATATCTCCTGCTCCTGGTTGTGCTAACATTGATCCTAATGCAATGGACAAGGCATCACCATGCACATGGAATTACTTATTCCATTCTGGGAAAACCAAGATAGGCACAGTAACCATTTTTTGTTTTAGTGTGTCGAAGCTCTATTGAGATTCTTCTGTCCATTGAAATTGACAATATTTATTTAACAACTTTTTCATCGGTGTCGTTATCTGTGCATAGCCTTTGATGAACTTCATGTAGTATCCAGTATGTCCCAGCGCAGTGTGTAGCTGTCTCACTGAAGTAGGGGGAGGTAGATCAACAATAATGGCGATCTTGGAAGGATCTACCAGAAGCCCCTACTTGCATATAATATGTCCTAGCAATACTCCAAAAGGTGACAAGAAAATGCACTTTTTCAGGTTCAGGGCAATCTGGCATTGCCTGCACTTATCCAACATTAGTCTTAAACACTGAATATGATTTTTCAATAAGCTAAAAACAATCCAATCATCAAAATATTCTTCTAAAAATTTATGTAAAATCTCCTTGAATGCTTCGACCACCACCCCAGAAAAGATGGATGGTGCATTATTCAATCCAAAGGGCATCACTGCGTACTGGAAAGATCCCCATTCTGTTGCAAATGTGGTATTATGTCGATCTTCCTTGGAAATCCTGATCTAGTGATACCCTGAAAATCCATCTGTGAAGGAGTAGACCTCGTGTCCTCCAACATTATCCAACACTTCATCAATGAACGATGTAGGAAAGGGATCATGTAAACATGCATTGTTTAATTTCCTCAAGTCTACATAGATTCTGATCTCTCCTGACTTCTTGTCTTGGAACACCATAGGGTTGAGCCATTCTGATTCTTCAACAAGTTCTATGATTCCTGCTTCCAACATTCTATCCAGTTCAATCCTAACTTTCTTCTTATATTTAGGATTCAGTCTATAGGGTCTTTTGTTGACTGGTCTTGCATCTGGTTTCAAGGGAATCTTCATATCTCCCATAGGCCCTTTACTAGCCTTCATATTTGTGAAATTGATTGGAAACAAGTCCTGGTATTCATGTAGTAGTTTCGTAATTTTATCAATAGTGGCCTCATCCCAGTAATGTCCAATGTTTTCTAGTTTCGGTGCTTTCTCCATTCCAATGTTAACTTTCTTGATTTTGATGGGCTACCCAATAAAAGGTAGTTCAACCCCAGTCCCTTCTATGTCTCGCTATCCTTCAGATTCTATGATGTTCACGTTCCTAGGATCATCATCTTCATCAACATTTATATAAAAACCCTGTAATTTCTGAAGTGGTGCAGTCCATTCATCCTATTCTTGATCCAAGGGGAGGTTAGGTACCTCCTCAAAAAATTTATGCATTATAACTTGTAAAGCCTGATCTATTGTAGAGTATTGACTTTCAAACAAAAATGTAGTGATAAAGTTCTTATTCATACCGTGCCAATCTGAAGTGGTGAGGCGTAGTTCAACTTGAAGATACCAATTGATAGGTGTTGTAGCCAAAGTATTAATGAACTTCTGCACCCATTGTTCTTGAGGAATGATTCTCCAGGCCTCCTCACAACTTCGCACATGGTCGTTCGGGCAGCTCTGACCTATATACCGACCTTCACGCCCTTCGATGTTGTCTGCAAATCGTGTTATCATCAAAGTGCTACATTGCACCCACTCCATGATGTTCTTCTTATGCATTCCTCACCATCTCACTAGAGTTTCTTTCAAGGCTTCATCCAATGCCAACAACCTCTGTTGTGCTGGTACAATTTATTCAAATTCCAGTAAAAATGTTTCTAAATGATTCAAACCATCAAATGTGGGAAGGTTACTTACTTTTGTGCCAATCCATTGGACTTCCCTAGTCAATTTGGCACATATCTGTGCATAAGCTTCATACATCTTGTTCTGCCAATTCTCCAATGCTTCTTCTGAATCTGATGAGCATGTGCTTTCACTTTGCCAACTCAAATTCCAGTCTGTTGTAGGATTAATATAATATTGCTATTTTGCTATCAATTTATATATTCTCTAGCTCATATCCGTGGTCTTCTTCTCTTATGGGCTCTGTGTATATGCGACCTTCGTCAGGGTCCAGAGGTGAAATGACCCTAAGGCCATTACCCTCGAATGTCATTTTCCTCTTCTTTAGATAAACAACAGTCGAATTGTTGAAGGCCCAATCAACACCCAACAACATAGGATAAGGACAACTCTCATCCACAATCTCAATGAATTCAAAGTCTACAAACGTCCTTACCCCATCGATGTCCACAGGGACATGTGCTAGTCTTCCAAAAGGGCTTACTGCATGCTGATTAGCCATCCTGAGCCTGATAGGGGAGTAAATCAACTTCGATTTCCCCATCAGTGCCCATGTCTTCTTTATCATCACATTAACCTTTGATCCCAAGTTGATGACCGCATAATCTATATCATAGTATCCAATATGAACATTGAGGTGTAGCTCCTTATTGGTCCTTCTCTTTCTTGATACTTGGTTCATAGTCCTACTCAGCATAGGGTCCACTCTTCCTATCCCATACTGTCTGACCATGTGTTGTAGTTCTTGTATGGCTCTTTCATCTTTAATTAAGTTAATAAATGTATACAAGAATCCTGAATCTGGTTTCAAGGGAATCTTCATCTCTCCCATAGGCCCTTTACTAGCCTTCATATTTGTGAAATTGATTGGAAACAAGTCCTGGTATTCATGTAGTAGTTTCGTAATTTGATCAATAGTGGCCTCATCCCAGTAATGTCCAACATTTTCTAGTTTCGGTGCTTTCTCCGTTCCAATGTTAACTTTCTTGATTTTGATGGGCTACCCAATAAAAGGTAGTTCAACCCCAGTCCCTTCTATGTCTCGCTATCCTTCATATTATATGATGTTCACGTTCCTAGGATCATCATCTTCATCAAAATTTATATAACAACCCTGTAATTTATGAAGAGGTGCAGTCCATTCATCCTATTCTTGATCCAAGGGGAGGTTAGGTACCTCCTCAATGAATTTATGCATTATAACTTGTAAAGCCTGATCTATTGTAGGGTACTGACTTTCAAACAAAAATGTAGTGATAAAGTTCTGATTCATACCGTGCCAATCTAAAGTGGTGAGGCATAGTTCAACTTGAAGATACCAATTGATAGGTGTTGTAGACAAAGTATTAATGAACTTCTGCACCCACTGTTCCTGAGGAATGATTCTCCAGGCCGCCTCACAACTTCGCACATGGTCGTTCGGGCAGCTCTGACCTATATACCAACCTTCGCGCCCTTCGATGTTGTCTGCAAATCGTGTTATCATCAAAGTGCTACATTGCACCCACTCCGTGATGTTCTTCTTATGCATTCCTCACCATCTCACTGGAGTTTCTTTCAAGGCTTCATCCAGTGCCAACAACCTCTGTTGTGCTGGTACAATTTCTTCAAATTCCAGTAAAAATGTTTCTAAATGATTCAAACCATCAAATGTGGGAAGGTTACTTACTTTTGTGCCAATCCAGTGGACTTCCCTAGTCAATTTGGCACATATCTGTGCATAAGCTTCATACATCTTGTTCTGCCAATTCTCCGGTGCTTCTTCTGAATCTGATGAGCATGCGCTTTCACTTTGCTAGCTCAAATTCCGGTCTGTTGTAGGATTAATATAATCTTTATATTTTTCTATCAATTTATATATTCTCTAGCTCATATCTGTGGTCTTCTTCTCTTATGGGCTTTTTGTATATGCAACCTTCGTCAGGGTCCAGAGGTGAAATGACCCTAAGGCCATTACCCTCGAATGTCATTTTCCTCTTCTTTAGATAAACAACAGTCGAATTGTTGAAGGCCCAATCAACACCCAACAATGCAGGATAAGGACAACTCTTATCCACAATCTCAATGAATTCAAAGTCTACAAACATCCTTACCCCATCGATGTCCACAGGGACATGCGCTAGTCTTCCAAAAGGGCTTACTGCATGCTGATTAGCCATCCTGAGCCTGATAGGGGAGTAAATCAACTTCGATTTCCCCATCAGTGCCCATGTCTGCTTTGTCATCACATTAACCTCTGATCCCAAGTTGAGGACCACATAATCTATATCATAGTATCCAATATGAACATTGAGGTGTAGCTCCTTATTGGTCCTTCTCTTTCTTGATACTTGGTTCATAGTCCTACTCAGCATAGGGTCCACTCTTTCTATCTCATACTGTCTGACCATGTGTTGTATTTCTTGTATGGCTCTTTCATCTTTAATTAAGTTAATAAATGTATACAAGAAACCTACAATCTTGCTTACCTATTTTCCTTCTCCAGATGATGCAGACTGATCAAATGTCAGGGGCATCCTACATTCTCTCACTTTAGTTTGTGCCTTCGATGAGGAAGCCCATTCTCCCCCAAATTCTCTTCTAGCCTCGTCAAATATTTTCTTCTCCTTCCTTGGATCGAACAATTTTGTCTTCCCTGCAACTCCTCTGACCCTTGATGCCTCTGTATTCTTCTTTGGAGTCATCCTGACATCTCTTGTAGTAGTGCCTCCTCTCATGATAACAATGACTTTGGGATCCTCTCTGTGAGGTTCAACTGATATTAGTTGTACTTGCGGGTTCCCACCCTGTATTTCCTGAAGCTTAGCCAACAATGTTGGACATTCCTCAATAACATGTTCGAATGAGTTGCAGTAGTTGCAAGTGGTACAAGGGTTCTGATAGTCCCTTGCCAAATGACCCAGCTGGGTGCAGTTATAAAAATTGATCTGTCCTTGACCTCAACCCATACCTCCTCCTCGTCCTCTTCCTCTAAATCCACCGTGAGGGTTGAAGTTTCCTCTTCCGAGGGAATTAAACTGTGCAGTGTTTCCTTCTTGTTGTACTTCTCCTTGAATTTTGTATGTATCCTTTGACCTTTCATGCAAGAGGTCATAAGCTCTACAATCCTTTTCATCATGCCCCACAGACTTACAGAATGTGCAATACAAATTTGTGGGGGTCTAGACATATTTTTTCATGTTGTAGAATTCACTAGGGCAATGTCGATTTCTACATACCTCGCACTAGGGTAAAGTGACCTGCTTCAATGGGTTTGGAGCTCTAGAGGTAAAGTACTCATTAGATAGGGGACAATGCTCCTTATCATTTCCCTGTGATTTTCATCTGATACACCAAATGTCTTCTATTTTATCTTTTCCCTTTTCTTTCTTCATATCTTTGACCTGCAATGATAAGCTAATTAGATGACTCAAAATTTGATTCATACCTAAGATGGATTCTCCCATAGTGGTTGTCTCTAATTTCATGGAGATCTCTAATGCCTCAGCCTGGGAAGAAATATTTTGTTGCATAAGAGGAACTCTGATGTGTGGCAAGAGGGCAACAATGAACCATTCTTTATTATGTTCGTCTGGGATCCAAAAACTCAAATGGCCTGTCAAGGTCTTAAACCTCTAATCAAACTCCCAAACAAGTTCAGCTACTCTCTGCTTGATTTCTTTTAGCTCTGTAATGCACTATGACTCCGACTTAGGTTTATTGAATTCGAAAATCAAGGAATTCTTAATGTCATTCAGTGGTTTAGGCTGTGCAATTCCTTGGACAAATTTCATGTACCAACTTAGTGCGCGGTCTCTTGGGGTAGTACTAAACTGATCTCTCTTAACATCTTCATCATTGACATTCTTAGTGCTCCATACAACTTCGCATAAGAACCAATGTTGATCAGGATCTTCAGATCCATCTCCCCTAAAGGTGGGTAACCTCATCTCATCTGCCATAGATCTTCCTAGATTTCTTGATTGAGTATGCACTTAACCACTTGTACAAGTGCTCTAAGTGATCTGATAACTTAGGTTACTCTGGTTACTTAATGTTGCTAAAACAACAGGGGGAGTGATAGTACTTACTTCTACGGTAGGCGCAGTCCATGAAGTCACTGATTCTTCTCGGAGAGGTTCTTCAATCTTCCCTTTCCCTGCCCTAGCGGACTTTGAATACTCTTCATTCAACAACTCTTATTCTTCTCCACTGTAGAATCCTTCATCCTGTGCCAGTGGCTCATGATTCTCCTCAAACAGGTTCACCAAAGTAACTTCTCTAAATGATCTCCCACTGCGTGTATGTCCAACCTCTGTGTCGCTATCACTGTCTAAATTCTTGAACATTAGCTTTCCAATCTGACCGACTACTATATCTTCAATATGTTCTTCTCATGCAATAGCATCTTGATCTTTAACTTCAAAAAGTGTACAAATTTTCCTCTATTTCCTTTAAAGAAATATCTATCTTCTTGGCTATATGATTCCACTATGTCGATGAAAAACTTAGCGATGTACCCTCTAATAGTTCTTTTAAACCAGTGATCTACTACTCTTGACACAACATTATCAACTCTCTTGACCTTCTTGATTAATATCGTCGTCCAAACCATAGGTGGTCTGAGTCTGATTTGAAACTGGGTATATGCTAATCTATCTAACCACTCATATATCTCCTAATGAATTCCTCCAAAAAAAATCTCGTGTATATCAGTAAAGATATATCTTCCCAACCAATCCTCTGTAATAATATTACGGTTCTTATTCTGTGCTTCGACGAAATCTCTCTCTTGTTCTTCTATCCACTTATGAATCTCTGTCTTCGATGGAAACCACCTTTACATTCCCTCAAGAATATCTTGGTCCCAGCAACGGAACCATTTGTTGGCACAGGGGAAGACCCAGGGTTTATCTCTAACAGTGCACCAACAAGCCCTAACTACTGGCCCTTTCGGCAACACCTGCGAGGCAGATGCAGTCTCACCCAAAGTAGCAATAGGGGGATGTAGGACATAGGTCATGTCTAAAACCAGAAGGAATGCAAAGTGGATCCAGAACAATAAAACAGAAAAATCTAGTTATTCTTTATCACTCTCAAACTCACCTCGCAAGTTATATATCAGATCTAACACGCTAGTACATATGACGAAATTTGCGACGGTTTTTCATTGCTATTGCCACACTTATCCGTCACAATTTCCACGAAAGCCAAGACTTTTTTTCGTCGCTATATCCACGAAATAGGTGTTCATGGAAACAGTGATGAAATTATCTCTCCACATGTCATCACCATCAAGATGGGTTAATCCTATGCATCGTCAAAATTATGATGAAACTTCGTCACAATTACGATGAAAAACCATAACAATGTAAAATAAATTGTGGAAAGTTGTGACGCAAAAGTGTGGCAATAGCGACGAAAATTTATGCCAAGACAAAAACTTACGACGCAGATGTTGTATGTGCAATGCAAAACCATGAAAATTGTGACAAAAAAGCATGGAAATAGCAACGAACTTTCATCGCTATTGCCACGGTTGTTCAAAATAAAAATTGTCTTCCAATGAACTATTGTCGATATTGTGACGCGTCCTTTAAGTTAAAAAAAAAAAATACACGAGATATGGTATTACCATATTACAATGTCTCTACTTTCTCAACAAGATGCAAGAAGTTCTTTTTAAAAACAACTTAGGATAGAGATTTGTCCTGAGTGGGATGGTGACCTTGGCATTCAACAAGATAGGAAGTAATTCATTGATGACAAGTGTAGCAGGTGTGCAGGTCCACAGGTGTAGCCGACATTTCTATTGAAAGATGGATGTTAGAAAAAATGTGTAGATCTTTTAGATTGAAAAAGATTATAGTATGTATGTATATATATATATATATATATACAACGAATAATTTGGAATATTACTTTCAAAAAAACACATGGATTGCATGAGTGAGTCATTATGCACTTTATATTACAAAATACTATGACAACACTTCTAAGATTGATGGATGATATCTTAAGACCATTTCTCGAACACCTTTATTGTAGCCTCCTTGGATGATATTTTGACTTTTAGAAATATTTGGGAAGATCATTTGAAACATTTGGAGATGACATTTTTAACCCTTCAACACAATTAATTGCAAGCCAACATGAAGAAATATGAGCTTGGAAAACAATTATTGTTGTATATGGATTTTGTAGTTAGAGGATGTGAATTTTGTATTGACCTAAGAAATATAA
>ML784444.1:20799-41304 GCA_009831015.1 Picea engelmannii
CACACCTACCACCTACCACTACAGCCTCTGGCAGATCCTCCACTTGAACCATCAAAATCGTTTGTGTCAAACGAGACAGGTTTCCCTGCACGTTTTGAAGGACTCTCTATGCTTCTCTTCCCACTACCTCATCTCCCCGGTGCCTCCAACGATGTCATGGAATCCCATATAGATGTCATGGACCTACGTCTGCATCACATACATGTCTAATTAGTACTTAAACATCATCCAAAAATATTTTTGTTTTCCTATACAAAAATACAAAAAAAATAAAATATTTAAAAAACTTTGACATACCTATGTCCCCGTAGGTGGTCCCTGGTGGTAATGGCATGTTAGGGTCCCCTGTGAAGTCGATCCTTGCATAGGGGTATTCATCCAGAGAAATGACTTGTCATCTCCACCAGTAAAATAAATCATCGTTGTAGGGTGTGGGCACCCTACCTCCCCCCTACCGTCTCATCACCTCGGTCCACCGTGCCATCGTTGGATTGCGAGGTCCTCGTGGAAACATCTCAACTCTAGGTCCCAAACTTGGAACCCGCTAGAAGAAAAATATATAGAAAAATTTTACCCACTTTTCATAGTTTCGGATAATATTTTCGCCTAATGGACTAATAAAACAATGGATTGAGGTGGTTTTTGTAGTTTTATCCAAGGATTCTTGCGGTTTTCAACGTTATGTTGACCGTTCGTAACTTCGAACAAGTATTTTCTCTACCCATCATATAGGATAAGTATCCATTCCATCATGCACACTTGCATCGTCCTATAACTATCACTCATATGCCTTAGGTATGAACCCATTTTTTAGCGACATAGAACTTTCTATATGCTACTAAAAGTGTTGTTGTCAAATGGTAGAGACTTACCAAACATGGGTACCCAAGTTAGATCCTCTGCTTCATTCATTGCCCATGCAGATATTTTTTCCGCAGGACTGAGATTCCCTTATAGCTAATACATGACTTTATGTTGAACCTCATTTCTCACTCATGAACATGTTGACCTATACCTAGAAGACTCCCAGGCGAGTTTGATTTAAGCTCTTTTTCGACTCGTTTTCAAAAAGCGAAAATATTATCGAGTGAACTTGTCTCTTTCACACTCATAAAATTGGATTTGAAAGGACATCTATTTGGTACAGTTTTATCCTTTTTTCAAACCAAGTAGACTAATATTACAAAAAAGGACATTTTTTGACGTTAAGTTATGGTTGCATCTCATGCCCTTTCTTGCAGTATTGAGTCTATTGTCAGTTCTCGCTTTGCATTATAAATCGTTTGCCTCAGCAGTTTTGCATCCTCAACCAAGCATATCCTTGTTTATATCCTTCACATCTTGACACCCTATACCCAAGAGGGAACATTCCCTCGAGTGTCCATCTCTCGCATGCACCTCCTTTCATTGAGCATAGGTATGTTCCAATGTTGGAACTAGTTTTTCTTACTTGTGAGACTCATTTCATCCTCTATATCATAGCATTCATTTGACTATGAAAAAAAAAAAAAGACAGGTGGGAAGGGAGTATTATCTTATATTGGCAGCAGTCATGTCGCCTTTGAACAGAGAAAAAAAATTGTTAAGTCTACTTGTCATCATAATTTTGGGTTTAGCATGGCCTTAGGAAGCTCAGCTCATTACAGAGAGTTTACTCCCCCGACTGGTTACTCTTCCAGTCCCTATGGAGAATTTGATTGATGCCTCCTGCATCTCATGGTTTCATCATTGATTCTATGCTTCCTGAGTCTTCCATATGTCTCATGATCTTGTTCAAAGGATGTCTACCAACCTGTGTCGGCCATTCCTCATAACTCTTGACTTTGCATGTCGACCATACCCTCAGTTTGTCTTAGAATCACATGAAGTTGTAGTCCTATTACGCAAATTGGTTCTACTTTCCTCATTGGTAGGTAACCTTGAAACCATTAGTCGACATTTCATCATTGGTCGTTGACTAGGTGGTTTCCCTTTTGTTCGACGAAAAGAAATCTATTCACACATTGGGATTATTGTAGTTTCTTGGATGCCATTATCCTTATTGGTGTTTTCCTCACCTTTGTCAGTAGTTTTCCTCATTGGTTGTTATTCAGAGGTTATTTTTCGTGTACTGCTTGCACCTGGAACATGCAAAAGATGCACAAGGTCGTTGGTTCGTGAACATGTTCTTCATTTGATTTCCTCCAAATCATTAAGCTCCTTCTTTGTAACTCATTCTGAATGATGAGAGATGTGTTAATGCTCTCCTTTCAGTAGGTATCCTTCCATCGACTTCATCTCATCTATTCTAGAGATGAGACCTACAGTCCTATGAGTATCTAGAGGCTTGCATTCATTAATGGCAGGTTCTCTCACCATCGACAGTTGGGAATACATCAATGTCTCATGATCGATGGATTCTTCAAGTGTTCGGCTCTGACTCCTTTATTTACACTTGTAATAATGTACTTGGTGCCTTGATACCTACTTTCATCATCGGTAGGTTGTCTCACATTTGTTAACGGTATACCTCAATGATCGGTAATCAAATGAAGTCTCATTGTATTCAACCTCAACTCCTTTATTCACATGATTCATACTTGAACCTTTGGCAGATTGTGTAGAACACTTGAAGACATCAGTTCATATTCACAACTTTCCTGAGCTGTTGCTACCTTTTCATTGGACCAGTACCTGTGTGACTTCAGTGATCATGGGAGATTAGATTGTACTCCATTGTGTACAAATATCTTCAGATTGATTTTGAGTTTGGTTTTATTGGGCCTTGTCTGTGACTATGACAACCTTTGGCATGTAACCACATTTGTATTTTCCTATTCATGGACATGGACAGTTGTCTAGTATATTTTCACATGGATCTGTAGTGTAATTCAAATTGGCATCCATGTATGCAAAGTCAGTACAGATTGTAATGAGCAACTATTTCTTCCAGTTGGGTCCCCATTACTCCACTTCTGGGTCTTATAATGTATTTCGTCCATCACATATACTCCTCTAACCTCACACATTATGGGGAATCTGTTATAGAAATATTTTCCTCACCCCATGCAATCTTGCACAAAGGGCCTTTTTCCATTGAAGTCCCTTTTTGCAAATACCAGAGACAAAACATGATTTTTCCATATATATGTTCCCTTCCTATATTACATCATGTGTATACACAGGTTGCACCACTACAGCCTGCGTACATCGAGAAATATTCCCTAAATTAAAAAATGGTGTCGGGTTTCCACGTCACGTCACGATATCTATGATCCTTGACCTTCCATATACTGGAAACGTTATGAATTGACCCTTCAGTTCCACTTAAAGGATATAAATGGGCCAAATCCGAGATATGGAAAAGAGGAGAAAGAATTCAACTTTGAGAGAAAAGTTACTCTAGAGAAATCATTCACTTCACATTGAGTCTACATCCCTTTCTCCTTTAATTCTAAACACATTGTTCAACCCCCAAGCTCTTCCCTTACTCATTGAGAACTCCATTGTCTCTTTTATATGATCTTTCCTTTAGTGGAGGATTGAACTGGTGGAGGCCCAACTGGAAGGAACTTAGTTTCTTGGTTCTGAACCGTGCCGACATGGAACTTTGTAACTCATTCACTTATGTTGATTATATCTTAATAGAAATACTCTTTTCTCATCCAATTAATATCTCACAAATATTTGAATTATTATTCCATGGGTGTATTTGTTATGAATGTTGATGGATTATGTTATTGAATGTGTTAACATTATATATTATCACCATATGATTGTGTTGCTTGTTTGTTGAGGACTAGTTGCAGGTATATTGCTTTGGGTCAAGTGCTCAACGGTGGACTTCATCAAACGTCTGGACAAGGCAGGACTCTTATCTTTTCTTATTAGCATATATGTTTATATAGCATACTTGAGATTAGATTTGATTTCTGCAGTCATTTCCATTTGTTGTGGTTTACCCCTAGCCATAGAGATATTTCCTCATAACAGGGCACAAAAATGTTAACCCCCGAATAAAGAACTCTTCATGATGTGATGTGTCACACCTAAAGAAAACTTCTCAGGTTGCAACAAAATGCAACTGAACAAATTTTCTTCAAAGCTTGACACACACGAAGTCAACCTTTTTAAGAAGGATAAAAGGGTAAAAAAAGAGTCAACTCTTCATTACAAAAGAGACAAAGGTCATTCTTTTTATTTATTCTATTTTTCAACTCTATCATTGGAGTGTGCTAATCATTGATCAAGAGTAAGCATTATAAATATCCCCTTGTACCAATTGCGATCAAATAGGCCACCACCCATCTTCAAGCACCCACTTGAATATTGTCACCTATCAGTTATTCTAGGTAAGCATTGCACCTCCCTCTCGTTGTTCTTTTCCTTCAAGATATCATTTGTCCTTAAGGTTTTATTTTTGTTTTGTTTGCCACTTAATCAATAAAATACTAAAAAAATATTTAAAACAACCAAAAGTCTCATGTTTCAACATGGGATAAAACCCAAAAGTATGTCATTGAACCTCTTCACTTTAATAAATTTATAAGAGTATTATTTTGATGGATAACTCTTTGCTCAAGTTCATTTAAATCTAGTGATGTAACAATTCCACCCTCACCTAATTGAATGTTTGACCTCAGTGAATCAATTCATCATCTTATTGCACTGTGATAAAGAATGAGGAAAAGAAAAATACCTTATCCTAATGCAATTTTTAGAAGCATAAAAAAAAACAAAAAAAAAGACACTTCAAATGAACCCTAGATCACCCCTTTCCAATAAATCTGGCATAGACACACAAATAAAAGGGGCTCTCTAAATTGAGTTTAGGGTCCTAGTTTTGAATCACCATAAAAGGGGAAACCCTCGCTCCCTATTTCACTACATCGAGCCAAAGTATTATGCCAAAATAATATTGAAATAGAGAAAAGCAACCTAGACAAGCCAGAGAATTTTTCCAATCATTCTCATTCCTATAGATAAAGGCCTTTGAATTCTGATGTCAATCTAAAGAGGACTCTCTTTTAAGGGAAGTTGATCTCTCATTCATGGTATGAACAATTATTGACTTTCCCTCCTTTTTTCAAGTGTGAAGTGTTCTTAAGCCCTCTAACCCTTGACCATGGCAAGAGAAGAAAAGTCTAAAATTTGAAATGGGTTCTACATTCGTCATTTTTATACCCTCAACCTAGTTTTTCTCATTATTACTATTTCCTTTTGACCAAGAGTTGCAATGTTCGATCCAAAATTTCAGCAATGGATACAAAATTAAATATCTGGTTGAAATATTTGGCATGACCCTAGAATGACCAACACCAAAAGATATGTTTCCTTAAACCACTTCTTTGAGAATCATGCCTCCCCAATTTTTATTTTAAGAGAAGAATATTTCCCTAGAGTAGGAATTTTACTTTGATTTTTGTATATAACTCCACTAATGGTCTTTATTGTTGAATTGGATGAGTCACGGGATCTAAAGATGGCATTGAAAAGTCAAATAAATCAAAAGGAACATGTGATTAAACTAATTCCATATCGGGAAGAAGTAGCAAAGCTTGACATGGAAGTGGGTGTCCCAAGACCCATGTATGGAGACACTCTATGCAGTATGGATGTAGGTACCACCTACAAATGGGGTGAGTTGTATCAAATGTTTAAGGAGTGTTGGGCCCTTCATTTTTGGAAGTGAAGAAGGATAAAATAAGTGGTGGAAAACGTCAAATCAATCATGTGATAGTTAAAAGTCTAGAAGCAGCAGAAGGACTCAAATAAATAATGCAACAAGTGGAATCTTTGGAAGAAACAAAAAAAGGAAATATCGTGGGAGGATTAAATAATACAGGAAGAAGAGAAGAGTGGATTTCATATGGTTAATAAAATGTGTAAAAGACACAAAAGTATAAGTAAAACGACAATGCAACTGGATAGGATTAATGATATTGACAATACTAATGATGTTGGAAATATTAATGATATTGTTGCAATTGTTGGGTTTTGTTATTATTCCTATGGTTTGAGCCTATTTTGATATAGCCATAGTCGACTATTGGGGTAGTCTATGTGGGTATCACCATTGCATTTGCAGTAGATTTTGAGTCTGTATGTGTTGTGCAAGATTTTATATTGTAGATCTGGGTATTGTGAGAAGAGATCTGTGAGAATCTAAGCTGTAAGAATCGTTTGTACCAATGTTTCTAATACAATGATATGATTTGGGGCTTACAAATTTGTTTATGAGGTTATCTTTCATGTTATAAATGGATCTGTAATAGTGTTGTGTTTATTCTTATTCTTTTCCTTTTCTAATGTTATCCGAATGGTATCACAACCTAAACTTAATAGTTAACTTATGTATCTGAGTAGTACAGAAGTAGATCTAATGTTGCATTCTCCATAAATATTTTCATCTTTCAAGTCTTGGTTGCGATTCGGGTGATACCTCCTTCCCTTGTGAAAGGTTGAATATTCCAGCATACCAAGACTACATCAATGCCTTTTTTTGTCAACTATTGAGAACCTTGTTCTAGATCTTACACCAATAAATGGTTCAATTGTCAGGACCGAGCTTTAGAAGGATTTTTAAGAGGATGCCTCATCGGATATATAAGTATGAGGTTGAAAACTGGTGGGAAAGGAAGTGTAAGGAATTCATAGAACATGAGGTCGAGTTGCAACACAAGAGTTATAGGGTTGTAAAAGATATTGTTTTCTATTCAGAGCCTGCTAGTGACCAATACGAGATATCCTAGATTAAGTTCCCTGAAGAGTTATTTCAGTGGTTAGTGTTGGAAAATTGATTTTCATTGATGTCAACTTTAGAGGAATTCTAGAAGCCTCTAGAAGTATTGGGTGTAATTGAATAAGTCTCCAAAGTGGTCCCCTTATGGTGTAGCTTTTAGCATGACCCTCATGGGAAGATGCATTAAAGAAGTCTAAAAACCCAAAGGTGTGGCCATGAGGCCCGAAGTTGAATGAGGAAAATTAAGTTGAAGAATAATTCAAGTGTATACAAAACCCTTATAGATGGATAGTCTTTGTCATGCCATTTCCAATGGTAGGTGGTAGGCCACGTAGATCCTCACGGTTGAGGATTTATGAGGTCATGAAGTTGGAAGCCCTGAAGTATGGTTAAGAAGCCCCTAAAAGGTTGCAACAAGAAGTGACAAGTCATTAATTAAAGTGTAAAATAGTTATAACAAGAAAGTGCAAGTCGACTCTAAAGTAAGGAAAGTAGTCACTTGGAAAATTATAAATACACCTCAAGAAGCCTCTCATCTTTACACACACATGTTCAATGATTATCTATCTTTCAAGTGATCTTTTGGTAAATCATTTTTGCATCATATCTAAGGAAGCCAGGGATAATTTTAAGGATGGAAATTCATATTAAAATGTATAAACTTGGGTTAATCTTACTAGTCCTTAATATGGAAAATGTAAAATGTTTGGCGATAGTTTTGTAAAAATATTCAAATTTCTAAGGATTTATATAGTTTCTATAAAATGTTGGTGATTTTTAGATAAAATAGTTTTATTCTATGTAATTTGGGTGAGTTGTTTTTAGAAAAAATGGATATTGGTGAATCTATTTTTGGGAAAAACCATGAAAAATTATCCCATTTGTGAAATTTATCCCCTAAAATCATTTATGGAGGAAGTGAAGTCTGAGGTAGCGAAGGGAAGAAAAGGGAAAAGTTTGATGTTATAAACTTTCTGAGGTTATCCATGAGTCACAATGGAGCAAAGTGTGGACATCCGTGGGTCACAGTAGAGCAAAGTGCAGACATTCATGCATTGACAGTGTATAGGTCACAAATCTGTGGAAAAAGGGCTTGAAGAAGATGGTATCTCTTGTTTGTTGAAGATGATATGCACCAAGTTGGTTTGTTGATTTGAGATTATATGCACCAGGTCTTCTTCGTGAGTAAAGGTATGTCTTTTATGTGCTTGTTTGAGGCTTGTATCATGGATGGTATGGCACATGCTTAAGGCATGTCTTGGAGGCCCTTGGTTGAGGTTCATGTCTTGGTGATATTGATACATGCTTGAGACATATCATGGGTACATTGTGTATGGTTGTTATGGTTCATTGTTAGAGGCACATATTTGTGATATTGGCATATATTTGAGGCATATCTTGGATACATTGGATTATATCTTTGGTACATGGTGTATGGAATGATTGATACATATCGTGAGTCATATGGTATATGGTTGAGGTACATTTTATGGTATAGGTTCTTGTACAATATGGTTTATGTACATGGTTTGGTGATGGTTTTGGTATCCATGTGAGTGGATCTAGTTATGGTTGATCAGTGTTAGAGGCAGTGATAGGTTGGATGATCGGTTGATCATCAGTTACAAGTTGATGTGACAGTGACATTGACATTTACAATGATAGTGACAGTGACAGTGATAGTGAAAATGGTAGTGACAGTGATAGTGAAAATGGTAGTGACAGTGATAACGACAGTGACAGTGACAGTGGAAGAGACAATGGTAGAGATAGTGACAGTGACAGGTTGATGTATTACTGATAGTGACAGTTACAAGTTGATCAATGGTAGTGACAATGAGTCTACACTTATATTTTAGGGCGACAGGACAAGGCAAGGAAAGGGGGTTGTAGCCTCCTTCAGGTTGGTTCTGAAGAACTCAGGGAGTTGGAGCTTCCTTATGATTGGTACATGTAAATCAGGGGGGCATATCCTTCTTGTGGTTGGTGTCATAGAACTCAGGGAGTTGGAGCTTCCTTCAGATTTGTGCCTGTAAATCAGGGGGTTCGTGCCTCCTTCTAGTTGGTGCTGGAGAATTTGAAAGTTGGTGCTTCCTATGAATGTAATATTTGACATATAAGAAAGAATTTTGTGGTTTTCTCCCATTTGGGTTTCCACATAAATTATAGTGTATTGTGTATCTGTGGTTATTTTTTATTCTCTTTTGATTGATATTTCTCATGATATATTGATGATATACTCCTGATAAAGTTCATGATTAAATTCTCTGATTAAAAGTGGTAAAATATTGCATAATATTGATTCACCCCCCCCCCCTCAGTATTCCAACAATTGGTATTAGAGAAAGTCCTTAATAAAATAGTTTAATCACTGGAAGGAAGATCATGGAGTACGCTAAGATTGGGGTACCATAGTTTAATGGACAAAATTATGCCTTCTAGAGTAGACAAATGAAAAAATATGTACAACCACAAGGATATGATGTCTAGAAATTATTAGTAGATAGATACACAACACCTACCACTCCTCCAATAGATAGAGATGGAAAGAAACTTGATGAAAACAATTCAAGGACTAAAAATGTTATTTTGAATGGTATTGATGAATCAATATTTAACAAGGTTATGCACTGTGATTCTACAAAGGATATTTGGGGAAAACTTCAAAACATCTATGAAAGATATTCTAAAGTAAAAGGGGCCAAGCTTCAAACATTCAGAGGCAAGTTTGATTAATTGACGATGAAGGAAGACAAAGATATTGCATCCTACTTCCTACGAGTTGATGAAATAGTAAATGCCATGAAAGGATTGGGAGAATAAATTAAAGAACCTATTATTGTCAAGAAGATACTAAGGTCTCTTCCAATGAGGTTTGATCCAAGAATAAAAAGAAGACGAATAAACCAAAAATCGAATCCAAAGACAGACTGTAGTTGCAATGATGATTCAGATGAAGAAGAAGAGATGGCCAACTCGGTAAGGAAGTTAAAGAAAGGAACTAACAAGTCCAAAGGTAAGTTTTCTTTTAAATGTTTTAATTGTGGTAAAATTGGTCATTTTAATGATAAATGTCCATATGATGAAAACAAAGAGAATGATGAATAATAAGCTCCTAAGAAAGAAAAGAAATATCAAAAGGGAGACACGATAAGAAACGGGGAGAAATTATTCAAGAAAAATCTCTATTCAAAGGAAAGTTCATCATCAGATGAGAATGATGATAGTGACAGTGACTCAGAAAATGTACTCTTTATGGATTTTGAAAATGATGAAGAGGATTATGAAGAAGAAGGTGAGGTATATCTTTAAGTAGAACTAATTTACGCTTTAAGTGAATTCAATAAAGAGAGGAAGAAAAATAAATCACTCAAGGAATAATTACTCAAGCTTAAAGAAAGCTCTCAAAATCATAACTCTAAAAAGGATCAGTAGGTGATTTTGAAACTAAAAGTCCAAGTTGAAGAAGCCAGAAGGATTGAAGAATTACTCAGAAGTCAGTTGTAATTAAAGGGAAAAAAATAAGGAAAGCTTATAAATGGATATTGTTTCTCTAAGGAAGGAAACTCAGAAAAGAGATATGTAGCAGAACAACACCAAAATATTGGATGAAATCATCAACGCTCAAAGGTCGTATCATGAAAGTTCTGAAATGGGATACAACCAAACACATAAAGAGAAGGGTATGAGCTCTATGACTAGATAAGAGGAAGCAAAACAAAGGACTTATGAAGAAGTCACTAGAGGATTCACCAAGAAGGAAGAATGCAATCCCTCTCATGAGAATGATAGGGAAGAAAATTGCAAAAGGATTGCACTGTCTAGAAGACCCAAGCTTCAGAATCAACAGTCACCCATGGAAAGAAATCAAGAAGAAAAATATAGAGGAAGAACACCATTTAGAAGATCTCCCAGTTATCAAACTGTTGGTTACTCTGTCCTGTATAATTTTTGAGTTTATTGACCCAGGGTTCATGTCTGTTCGGGTTTCCAACAAAGCCTCTAAAACTATCGGGCCTCCTTGTAAAACAGAAGGCAACACAACACACAGGGCGCAATGCGTCATCTCACCCGAGAGAGTCTTAATGGGTGGTTGTAATACTCATGTGTTTACAACTAGGATTGAGTGAGAGATCTGATAACTATGTATTGGGAGTGCTACTCTAACTTATTAACGTAGTATACCATTATCACGATTTATGCAAGAAATATAATAACTAATTCATTTAGCGCATCTATATCTACTGAGATAATAAAGAAATACATGCATCCAATCAAATAACACAGATGCTACCGTGGTTCAACCCCCTGGGATACATCCACAAAGATTTGGCTCTTGGCTCTTTTACTATCGTCATTTTATCATTACATCATCTTTCACTTTACAATTCTCCTTTGTCGGATCAAAATATGTTATGAGGCAGACAATATCACACCAGGATCCTTAGCTTGTGATATAACCCTCAAGATCTACCCTCCTCTAGCCTTTATAGCTCAACAGCTTACAAAATTAGGTCATACAACAAAATATTACATACCATTCGATTTGTTACAACCATTCTCTCTATAATAACGACTAGCCTCTCTTTCTCTGAGACCTAGGTATCTATATTTATACATTTCTAGCTCTTCATCCATTACAATACATTACCAAGAACCTAACCCTAATGTTGTTAAGTATTCCATGCATGCGTGCATAATGTTCTTCCTTCCTGTTGTTGCTTTCCTTGTGCGTGCCTTATTTCCAAAAATCGCCTTGCTTTCCACTTTGGTCTGCTTCCAACAGGCTCCCAACACTGACATGTGGGTTGTCCCGAGCCACCTAATCTTTGTGTGCTTCATCGATCTCCCTGGTGATTGCCTGGAACTTCTCCTTGAGCTCTGCTACTTGTGTTTTCACCTGCGTGATCCTCTCCTTGAGCGTGTATACTATATGGGCCGCAATTTCATCATTGACTAATCCTGTGCACTCCGCCTGGGTTTGTGTTATATGTGTCTTGGATTCCTCTGCTTGGGCAATGACTTCTGCTACTTTCTCTTGAATTGTTTCCATTTGAGCTTGACGATCCTTTTTCAGTGTTTTTGCAGTAGTGAGTTCTACCTGTAGTTTCTTCATGTCCTGCGCTCCTTTGACGTGCTCTATGATAGGCATTGTCTTTTTCCTCTGCTTGAGGTCTTGGATAGTTGTGCTTATCCTTTCTTCTTTCTTTTCCCATAATTGGACTTGATGATCCTCCTCTAGCTTTGTCCAAAGTTGTGTTGCATTCTCAATAAAGTCGGTTTTTGTGCTAACCTGTCGCTCTATCTCATGTAGCTGCTCTACTGCCTCCAGCTTCCTTTTCTCCTTTACTGTTGTTGGAGTGGTGGGTGTGAGCTGCTCGCGAAGATTCTCAATCTCCTTCTAATATTGATCGATTACCTATGCAATTTGATCAATCTTCTTTGTTGCGGTGAGTTCATCCTTATGTACAGTCTTTGGAATATTCTCGTAAGTTCCTGCCACTTTTCATTCCATTCTATTCGTGCACTCCCTCTCCTCTTGGGTCTCTAACTTATCCTACTCACATATTATTTCTATTGAGTCTTACTTCTATGTTTCCTACTATAATAAGGCTAAGTCTGTGCATGCATGAGACTATACCTCTTAGGTAACGCTAACCTATAATTTGCGTAGAGATTTAGATGGTATCTGCAGAAATACCAATTGAATTTGAGATAATTCCTTTAAGGGTGTCTGCCCCATGATCTTATCCATGCACAACATACTAGGTGTAATGTGGAATGTCACATTTGTTTGCAATATTGTGTGGACTGTATCTCACTCGCCTTCTTCCCGTCTTTCTCCTGTCTGTGATGTTGATGTCCCTGTTCCTATGTTGCTGCATGCTTCCTGTGATTCCCCAATCTTCTTGAGGAACTATCGTATGTCTGTCAGCTCCTCTTGAATTTTATCCCTATGGTGCGCAACATTGTCAAGGTCCTCGGATATACAATCCTTAACCCTTCATGCTATCATCTTTGCATCATCCTCTTTGATCATGTAATCTAGGGGTGTTCTCTGTGCCTTCATTTTCTTGCACACACCTCCCATCTGAGTGGTTGGTCTCTTACTTAGGCCTGTTTCTTATGGGTTGGGGCTTGGTGTAGTCCCCTACACTTTCTCGACCTGTTTATTTTGTTCTTGGGCCAGCTACGTATTATTATTCTTCCCCTTATGGGACCCTGTCTTAGCTATCCCTTCGTTCGTTTTCTTTGTTTTTTTTTGGCCTATCCTTCATTTCTTGGGCACTGGTACTTCCTAAGGTTTTGTTTCTTCCTACCCTAATTCCTCTTCCATTGTCTTTGAGGGTATTTCTTGGGTGATGACTGGAATATTCCATTCATCCTTCCAATCTTTGATAACCATATCCATGTTTCCCTTCATAATACAGTAGTACATTTGTATCCACTTCTTATTAGGGTCCTTCCGTGCATGTATCCACATCGCATGTTTTGTGGCCTTGAAGTTGGCGATGTCCTGATACTGTGCAACAGCCTGTGGTGTTATTCTCTACATGTTGGATATGGCCTCATGAAGGTTGCGAAGGTATCCTTCGAATACAACTGCGTTCATTTTCTTGTGCTTAGCATATGATGTGACACCAAGTGATAAATACCTCGCTCCAAAATTTGTCTTGGGTCTGGTGCCGAAGAATGTGTAACTCGGTTCCTTCCATCCCATGATAGCTATCAACATGAGTAGCCATGAGTAGTAAAATTTTGTTCCTAGATCATGCGCAACCTTGCAATCATCCAGAAACAAATTCAAGAGATAGGGTACCCAACTGACTGTGGTACCCTCAACACATTGTGTTGCAACTGCGACAACCCCGGCCAAAAGTTCCTCCCTCTGGAATTTACTTAGCAGCTTGCAGGCTAAGATTTTTGCGGCCATTTGTGTTGCGACATCATTGATCCTCTTGATGATGATTCCTCATGTCCTCCTATTAGTACCGTATTTCTTCTTCATTTCCTTCACAAGTGCTTTCTCCTTTGTCTTATCATCGAGAAATTTCATGGGATCCATGCCCCGGGATGCTAACCCTGTGATGTGCACAATGATCTCTACGTCTATTGAGATGAGCTTGTCCAACCATATATCCCTGCCATGTGTGACTGCCATCAATTGTTTGACGCAGTCATTTGGGTACTATCCTCTGCCAAAGTGTGGTAGATCTAGCGGACCTAAAATCCCTATTTTCTCCAATCTTGTTTCCCACTCGAGTGGTTGGTCAATCGGTTCCCCAACCGCATTCACTCCCACAGTCTGTAAGTATACTCTCTTTGCGAATTCTGGGAACTTGTATGTGTCTGCTACATCATGATCCGAGTATTTGAGATTCTCAATATGCCCTAGCAAGCCTGATTATGCTCGTACCCCATCTGGTATACGCTGAAAAACAAGGGATGCGATGGGTTTCTTGCGAGGTGACCTAGGTACCTGTTTCTTATCTTTCTTCGGCAGTGGTTGGATCGAGGTTCCAGCGGCCATTGTTTGTACTTTGGGATACTATTATGTCCAACCCATGACATCCTCTATTTTTCTTTTCAGTGGGTGGTCTGACACGGTTGTTTGAGATTCATCTAGCTTAACTACTTCTTCCTGATTCATCACCATTCCATTGACACTTGGAGCTTCTTCAGTGTTCTCTAGTTGCGCCTCCTTCAGGTTTTCTACGTCCTAGTTCTGTTTCTTCCATGATTCTACTGGCATATCTACATTCATGCCCTCTAGTATTGGTTGTTGTGTTTCTTTCACCACGAGTGTGGGGTTCACCGATGTTGTATCTGGTGATGGGATTTCGTCGACATTAACGACCTCCGGTGACTGTTGTTTGCTTTCCTGTGATTATGCTTGTGTCCTAGTTCTAATTCTGGAGTGTCATGTAGATTGGGTCGACTCTTCTTGTTTTGGTGGTGCCATAGTGGTGATTTTTAATCGTTTAATGACTTCAATGGTATCTATAACCTCTGTGATCTGCTCCTTGTGCTTCGTATGCTTTCTCTCTCTTTGTTTCTTCTCCAGTCTTGCAATAACCAGTTTTCTCCCACATCCGTGTTTTGTATGGGCATCACATGAATCTTGTTGAAGAAGCTACCTTTATGATGGATTCAATGAACCTTTGATTCATTCGTACTTTCCATTACTCTCCCTCGTCGTCTCCAGTTGGCACGATTAATGTGGCATCTTGTCGGTCCTTTTCGACATTCACTTTTTCGTAACTTTGTCATTTCGTACTGCTTTTGTTGTCTTTGTGTTTCCCACTTGTTTCCACTTTTGACCTGGTCGTTGGCCTTTTCCTCGCCGAGCTTGTATTCCTAAGTGCGCATGCACTTTCTTCTTTTGGTGCACTGTGCTTCTGTTGGTGCGATTTAATATCATGTTTTTTTTTTCTTTACTGCGCAGTGGGTGGTCGACTTCCCTTGTATAGTTTCAGTCGGCTCTCGTTGATCATCCCTCTGAGTTTTGTGCCTGATAAGTCTTTCAACTATACAACTCCTCCATCTGTGATAGTTTTTACCTCGTACAGTCCTAACCAATGCATTCTGATCTTTCCTAGGTGCTGAAATGATTTGTTTTCATACATCAATACTAAATCTCCTTCCTTGAAAGTTTTCTTCTTGATGTGTCTGTCATGCCAAGATTTATCTCTTTCTTTCTGAAATTGTTGGTGAAATCCTGCTAGGATTTGATCTTCCTCCATGGTCATCAATTGATTTAGTCTTTCCCGTACTGTGCCTCGTCCTGTCATGTGTGTAATTGCTGCTATGCGCAAGGTTGGTACTAGAAATTATAATGGCACCACTGCTTCCTGGCCATAGACCAGTTTAAATGATGTGTGCCCCGTCAAATTTTTGCACGTAGTCCCGTAGGCCAACAACAATGTTGGTATTTTGATGTCCCAATCATCCATGTTGACATTACAGACCTTTGTCAGTGCATTTTCCGAGATTTTGTTAAATGCCTCTACTGTTCCATTCACCTGTGGGTGATATGGTGTACTCTTCTGATGATGGACTTCGAACTCTTCAGTCATAGTGTTGATAGTAATGTTGATGAAGTGCATGCCTTGGTTTCTCATCAAAACTCTTGGGCACCCAAATTGAGTGATTACTTTTTCAAATAGAAAGTGGGTTGTTGTTTCTACACTGCAATCCTTCACTAGTGTTTCTTCCACCCATCTTGTTAGGTATTTTGTCATGGTAATTATGTACCTTTGTTCTTTTTGTTGATGGGTTGACTGGTCCCACAAAGTCTATTGCCCATTTATCGAATGCCTGCAATGTTATCTATGGTCGTAATGGCATCTCGTCCCTTCTGTTGGGTTTACCTACCCTTTAACAGACATTGCATCTCTAGCAGTACTCCTTTGAGTCTCTATGAATGGTTGGCCACCATAGTCCTGTGCGCAATACCTTATGTGCAATAGATTTTCCTACGTAATGTCCTCCTGCTATTCCCTCATGGGCTTCTGTTAAAACTCTTGGCCTTTCATGTTCTAACACATATCTTCTCAAGATGATATATGTGCCCATTTTATATAAGTGTCTTGTGATCAGTTGATAGTCTGCATCTTGAACTACCGGGTTTTTCTTCTACGCGGTGTTATATTCTTGCGGCGCAGTACTTGTGCTTAAGTACTGAATGATATCTACAAAGTATTCATCAACGATCTGGACTAAAAATAATTGTGCATCTGGGAAGTTGTCCTCTAAATTTGTAGGTTCTTCTCTCTTTGTGAACCTTGATAGGTGATCAGGTCTTGCATTTAAATTTCCTGGCTTGACTATTACTTCAAATTCTTGAAATAGTAGTAACCATTGATAGATTCTCCCCCCCAACACTGGCTTGTTGACTAGTTATTTTAGGGATAAGTGATCTATGAACATATTAAAGTGTTTTCCCAATAAGTAATGTCTGAACTTCTGTAGTGCGTAGACCATAGCTAGGCCTTCTCTCTCTATGGTGTTATAGTTTTGTTCTGATTTTGATATCTTTATGCTTGCAAAGGATATAGGGTGGTCCAAATCTCCCATTCCTGGCTGCACAAAGATAGCTCCAAGTGTTATGGCTGATGCATCCACATGTATGTGGATTGTCTTCTCCCAGTCTGGAAATACTAGTATTGGCGCGGTGACCATCTTTTCCCTTAGGGTATCTAGACCGTGTTGACACTCGTCGTTCCACTGAAACTTTGTATCTTTTATTAACAATTTTTTCATTGGCGTGGTAATTTGCGTGTATCCTTAATGAAATTTTTGTGTCCCAATGTCTCTCTTAGCTGACAGACTATTTTTGGTGGTGGAAAGTTAACAATTACTGCAATCTTTGTAGGATATACTAGTTAACCTTGTTTGCATACTATATGGCCCAATAGTATCCCAAACGGTGTTCTAAATATACATTTTTTTATGTTTAGTGATATCTATCACTGCCTACATCTTTCTAACATCAGTCGTAAGACTTCTACATGTTCTTTCAACAAACTCTAGATTTTCCAATCATCCAAGTATACCTCTAGAAACTGGTGGATGAATTCCTTAAACGTAGCAATGACTACTCTGGAAAATATTGTTGGTGCATTCTTCAGTCCAAACGAAATGAATTTGTACTGGTAAGATCCCCATTTTTTCGCAAAGGTGGTCTTATATTTGTCTTCGTGTGCTATCTTGATATGGTGGTAGTCTAAGAATCCATCAGTGAATGAGTAAGCTTTGTGTCCTCCTATGTTCTCCAACACTTCATCTGTGAAAGGTGTAGGGAATGGGTCATGTAGGCATGCATCGTTCAAATTCCTCAAGTCGATGCATATCTGTATCCCTCCTTGTTTCTTGTAATGAACTACCATTGAGCTTATCCATTTGGATTCTTCCACTGGTTCTATGATTCCAGCTTCGAGCATTCTGTCGATCTCAACTTTGACTTTCTGCTTGTATATAAGGTTCAATATATATGGTCATTTTCTAATTGGTCTTGCTTCGGCTCTGAGTGGTATTTTCATTTCTCCTAGCTCTCCTGATATGCCCTTCATCTCTGTAAATGTCATGGGAAACAGATCACTATACTCGCGCAGTAACTCTGTTATGCTCTCTATTATTTGTTAATCCCAGTAATCTCCGATGTTGGCCATTTTGGGATTCAGTTGTCCCAATGTTGAATTTCTTCACCTTGATTGGTGCATCAATGACCTATGATTTGATAGGTGGACCTTCCACTTCTCTTTCGCCTTCATCTTCCTTGATCTGAATATCACGCGGATCATCTTCCTCTGGTGCTTCCTTCTGCACATGGTAACATGACAATAGTTCTTTGACTATGTGTCTATTCCGTTGTTGCTCTTTTGTTATGAACTCGACTTCTGGTTCCTTTATGAATATCACTCCTCTTATTTTTTTAAGAGTTGTGTCTATGTTGGGGTTCTCATGCTCGAATGAGAAATTGACTGTAAAATTCGGTTGTAATACCATCTAGGTCATCGTTCCTCTGCACAGTTCCTGGTCTGATTACCAGTTCGCTGGTATTCCCTCTAGAGTGTGTATAAAATGATGAGACCATTCTTGTGGGGGTTTCATTTTCCACATCATTATTTACTTGTTCAAGTGTTCTGTTTTTTCCCCCTGTCCATCGTATTTTTTCTTCTTATTGTTTTTTTGTTCTGCGCTGAACCTTATGAGCAGTAACCGCTTGAATTGGTACCAATTTGTGATTGTCTCTATGTGTGTGCTCCATTATCTTGTAGGTGTGGCCTTGAGTGATATATCAAGTGCTAAGAGTCTCTAATTCTATGAAACTTCATCTTCGTACTATGCCAAGAATATTTCTAGATCGTTAAAACTGGGTGGTTCCCTTATCTCCATGCCTACCCATCTTACTGTGCGGTCTATTCGTGCACATATTCTCGTGGAAAATTCATGTAGCCTTTGTTTCCAGTTCTCTAGACCGGTATCTAAGTATGTCGTACATGAAGTAATGCTCCGCCAACTGAGTATCTCGTCTGCATTTGGGTTTACGTAATCTTCATCGCGCGCAGTTGTTCTGTATAACTGGTTGATTTCCTCTAAGTCTAGGAAAGTGGGTTCTACAAACCTTTCCCTTTCTTATGGGTCTAATGGAGTGATGACCCTATATTCACCTAACTCAAATGTCATTTTTCACATCTTTATATTGATTATGGCCTGGTTGTCAAATTCCCAATCCAAGCCAAGAAATGCTAGATATGGTGTTGTGCCATCCACTATTTCAATTACCTCAAAATCTGCTTTAGTGCGCACCCCATCCAGGTCTACTGTTACTTCTTTCAGTCTACTGATTGGTATGACTTTGTGTTGGTTTTCTATTTTTAATTGAACAGGTGAGTATCCTAATGTGGGATCTCCCATGCATTGCCATGTCTTCTTTGGTAATACATTAACTTCAAATCCTAGATCTAGTATGATATCTCCCATGTTGAAATCTCTGATGTTTGCATTCATTCTGAACTCCCTACTTGTTCTTCTCCTTGTATGTAGGTGATTGACTATATTTTGTTCTAGTTTTCCTTCCGTCTCTATACTACATCTTTCCAATATGTCTTGTAGTATTTTCACAGATGATGGATCATTTAATACTTTGACACATGATTACAAGAAGCCTTTGATTGTACTTACTTGTCCCGTAGATTGGATTTTGTTGGTATGATCCAATAACAGAGGAATCTCGTATTTTGGCGCTTCCTTTCTTTGTTGCGTAGTTGAATTCATCGCAATGTCCTCCTTCTGAAATTCTTGTCAGGCGTTCTTAAATATCTCCTTCTCCTTCTACGAGCCAAACTGCTTCCTTGTTTCGACATTCTTCTTTACCCACTAGTGGTGTATTGGCTCTTGTCGAACTGTGTTGTTCCCTGTTTTATCTCCTCCGCGGGTGACTATGTTGATGTTTTTTCCTTCATTCCTCGCTTCGACTGAGATCCATTGAATATTTTGGTTGATTTAGTTCCTCTTTTCCTGAATATTTACTAATAATGTCGAACATTCTTCCGTATCATGGTCCGATGCATGAAAATACATACATGTTACTGGTGGAAGTGGATATTCCCTTGCATAATGTCCTAGTTGTTGAAAATTGTGAAATACCACTGGTCCTATACCTCATCCAAAACCTCCTCTGGATTTTCCTCCACCTCTGTAGCCTGCTCGATCTCCTCTTGACACACTATACTGAGGCACCTGATTGTATTGCACGGTATTGTACTGAGGTTGTGTTGTGTTGTACTGTGGTTGTGTGGTGTTGTATGGTTGATGCGCAGTGTTGTATGGAGCTAGAACTTGGTTAAATTGTGGCGTGGATTGCCCAGTCATCATTTCAGCCTGCACTCTATATGCATCTGATGTCCTCTCTCCCATCAACTCCATAGTTCTACAATCTTTGTCGTTGTGGCCCACTAACTTGCAAAAGTTGCAATATGAACGCTTTATGATTGTCTGGTATTTTTGCATCATTGAGTAGTGATATGGATCATGACTCGGTTTCTTGCATATTTTGCACTATAGTCCTCTTGTTGGTAATGGATTTGGCATCCTTGCTACCATATACTGCATGAATGTTGGACATTCATTCTTGTGGTGCCCTTCTGTCCTACATGTAGTGCACCAAACTACTTCTCGTTTGTCCTTAATCTTATTTTGGTTTAGTTGGAACATTAATTTCTTCAGATCCTCCTGCAGTTCTTCAATGGTTGGGTCCGTCTGTTGATACTAGTTTTCTT
>ML784444.1:41404-58698 GCA_009831015.1 Picea engelmannii
TGTGTGATTGTTTATTTATTACTGCTCATTTTTGGATAATAATTCTACATTGATATAACATTTGAAGAAAAAGGATTATAATTACGTTATTACTGATTCACCCCCCCTCTCAGTAATCCAACAAACAAGTGTTTTTTTGGGTCCTCTGACGCTTCCCCTTTAAATTATGGTAACATGATGGTGGGATCGTGTCCTGCCATTCTAAATGTTGAACTACTACCTCCACGCGGTGTAGATACTTGACTAGTGTTGCCTGAACTAGCTCCTCTAGTTGTTTTTCCTTGTGTAGATGTACTTCCTCTTGTGGTTCTTCTCCCGAATTTTGGTTGTCTAATTGATGGCATTCTCTTTGGTGTATTATTCGCACATGGTTTTATGGGTTCCACACTGACATTAATATGGATAGGATTGTTTCCTTCTCTTCCCATTCTTGGAACTCTTGTCTTCCTCTCATATTTTGCATGCAAGATTTCCTCAATCTACTCCACATCCTGGAGATCCTCTACCTCTTCTTCATCACTTTCCAAGCCTTCCCTCGTGGCTACGACTCACTTCTTGGTATTCACCTTGTATTTGTAGGGTACTCCGCTACGCATCTTTCTAGTTGTCACCAATATCCACTTTATTTGGTTGCCATCCATCATGATTGGGTCCAAGCGTTCCTCCTTCTTTCCCTTATCCTTTCCTCCTTCCATTTCTCCCTTTTCTGTCAATGATCCCCCCCTTCCCCCATGCAGGCAAGGAAGTTTAGTTGTCTAATTTCATTGTCATTACACCTTTGTTGTATAACAATATCTTGATAGAAGTATACAACGATCTAATGTACCTTCCTCGAGGTCTACGTATAAATTCTTTCTCTGTTGCACTGTATGACTTCGCTGTATCTACTGCAAACTCTATTATAAAGTCTGCCACAATACTATTCAGCCAAAAGTCTACTGTGCGGGTGAATTTGTTGTTTACCTATTGTAACTGCTCAATCTGTACCGGGGTCCACTCTAACTTTCAGATCTGGTTCGTCGCGTGGTTATCCTTCAACCTTAGTATCCACTCCTGCAATAAGTGTGGAAAATCATAGAAAAAGACTTTGTGTAAATCAGTAAACACGTATTTGTCAAGATATTTGTGGGGTGTTATTCTAGGGTATTTTTTATCTTTTTGTGAAAACTCAAAATATTTTGTCCTTAGCTAGCCTTCGATCTCTGCTTTTGTGGGATTCCATGGTCTCAACATCCCCTTCTAGTGGCTCATTGCCTTCTTCCCTAATATTTTCTTGATCTGTCTCTGACAGACCTTTATCTCATCTACTCAATCCTCTTTTGTTTCTACCAATGACAACAGAACCATTTGTTGGTTACTCTATCCTATATACTTTCTGAGTTTATTGACCCAGGGTTCATGTATGTTCGGATTTCCAACAAAGCCTCTAAAACTATTGGCCCTCCTGGTAAACCAGAAGGAAACACAGCGCACAGGGTGCATTGCATTGTCCCACCCGAGATAGTCTTAATGGGTGGCTCTAATAATCATGTGTTTACAGCCTAGGATTGAGTGAGAGATATGATAACTGTGTATTGGGAGTGATACTCTAACTTATTAATGTAGTATACAATTATCATGATTTATGCAAGAAATATAATAACTCATTCATTTAGCGCATATATATATACTGAGACAATAAATAAATACATGCATTCAATCACATAACACAGATGTTACCATGGTTCACCCCCCTAGGCTACATCCACAAATATTTGACTCTTTTCTCTTTTGTTATCATTGTTTTGTCATTACAATGTTGTGCACTTTACAATTCTCCTCCGCCAGGTCAAAATATATTATGAGGCGGACTAGATCACACTAGGCTCGTTAGCCTTTGATCTAACCCTCAAGATATACCCTCCTCTAGACTTTCTATCTCAACATCTTACAAACATAGGTCATACAGCAAAATATTACATACCATTTGATTCACTACAACCATTCTCTCTATAACAACGACTAGCCTCTCTTTCTCTGAGATCTAGGTATCTATATTTATATGTTTATGGCTCTTTAACCAATACAATACATTACCAAAACCCTAACCCTAATGTCGTTAGGTCTTCCATGCATGTGCATGTGTTGTTCTTCCTTCTAGTTGTCACTTTCCTTGTGCATGCCTTCTTTCCCAAAATCGCCTTGCTTTCCGCCTTAGTCTTCTTCCAACACAAACTATATTTCTTGTTTCATGTTATTCTTGTAATAATTTTGGGAACAAATCTATAAATTGTAAATCTTATGCTAAGAACATAAGAAACTATGAAGGTCACCCTAGAAATAATTATCCAAGAAATCCTCATGAAGCATACAACAAAACCTATAACAGTTTTGTCTCATTAAATGATGAAGTAGAATGTTATAAATGCAACAATTTTGGACACATGGACAAAGATTGAATATTGACAGTTCCTCCAAAGGAACCAAAGCAAGAATTCAACAATCATCAAAAGGGACCTTCAAGACTTTGGATCAGGAACAAGGATAAACTAAATGTAGCTGCAGTCATTCTTGTAACAATTGGTAACAAAGGATCTTCCAGGGACAATGATAGTGACAGGTTGATTTATTAGCGACAGTGGCAGTTACAGGTTGATCAGTGGTAGTGACAGTGTGACTACAGTTATATTTCAGGGTGGTGGGACAAGGCAAGGAAAGGGGGTTGTAGCCTCCTTTCGATTGGTGTTGGAGAACTTAGGGATTTAGAACTTCCTTCTGGTTGCTGCTTGTAAATCATGGGGTCATAGACTCCTTCTGGTTGGTGTCATAGAACTCAGGGAGTTGGAGCTTCCTTCAGGTTGGTTCTTGTAAATCAGGGGGTTTGTGCCTCCTTCTAGTTGGTGTTGGATAATTTGGAAGTTGGTGCTTCCTATGAATGTAATATTTGACATATAAGAAAGAATTATGTGATTTTCTCCCATTTGGGTTTGCACATAAATTCTAGTGTACTGTGTATTTGTGGTTATCTTTTATGCTCTATTGATTGATATTACTCATGATATATTGATGATATACTCCCGATAAAGTTAATGATTACATGCTCTGATTAAAAGTGGTAAAATATTGCATAATATTGATTCAACCCCCCCCCCGCCGCCATTATTCCAACAATTGGTATCAGAGAAGATCCTTCATAAAATAGTTTAATCACTGGAAGGAAGATCATGGAGTACACTAAGATTGGGGTACCATAGTTTAATATACAAAACTATGACTTCTCGAGTAGATAGATGAAAACATATGTACATGCATAGTGATTTGGTGTTTAGAAATCAGTAGTAGATGGATACACAACACCTTCCACTCCTCCAACAGATAGAGATGGAAAGAAACTCGGTGAAAACAATTAAAGGGATAGAAACACTAATTTGAATGGTCTTGATGAATCGATATTTAACAAGGTTATGCACTGTGATTCTCCAAAGGATATTTGGGACAAACTTCAAAACATATATGAAGGAGATTATAAAGTAAAAGGGGCCAAGATTCAAAACTACAGAGGCAAGTTTGAGTAATTGATGATGAAGGAAGATGAATATATTGCATCCTACTTCGTACAAGTTGATGAAATAGTAAATTTCATTAAACGATTGGGAGAAGAAATTAAAGAACCGGTTATTGTCGAGAAGATACTAAGGTCTGTTCTAATGAGGTTTGATCCAAGAAGACAAAGAAGAAGAATAAGCCAAAAATCAAAGCCAAATCCAGACTATAGTTGCAGCGATGATTCAGATAAAGATGAAGAGATGGACAACTTCATAAGGAAGTTAAAGAAAGGAACTCGTAAGTCCAAAGGTAAGTTTTCTTCTAATTGTGGTAAAATTGGTTGTTTTGATGATAAATGTCCATATGTTCAGAAAAAATAGAATGATGTATAAGAAGCTCCTAAGAAAGAAAATATATATCAAAAGGGAGACAAGATAAGAAACAAGAAGAAATTCTTCAAGAAAAATATTTATTCAAAGGAAGATAGTCCATCATCAAATGAGGATCATGATAGTGACAGTGACTCAAAAAATGTACTCTTTATGGATTTTGAAAATGATGAAGAGGATTATGAAGAAAAATGTCAGGTAGATCTTGAAGCATAACAAATTGATTCTTTAAGTGAATTAAATAAAGAGAGGAAGAAAAATAAATCGCTCAAGGAATAATTACTCAAGTTGAAAGAAAGCTCTCAAAATCCTAACTTTCAAAAGGATTAGCAGGTGATTTTAAAACTAAAAGTATAAGTTTAAGAAACCTGAAGGATTGAAGAAATACTTAGAAGCCAACTGGAATTAAAGGAAAAAGAGAAGGAAATCGTATAAATGAAAATCGTTTCTCTAAGGAAGGAAATTCAGAAAAGAGATATGTAGCATAACAACACCAAAATATTGGATGAAATCATCAACACTCAAAGGTCGTATAATGAAAGGTATAGACTGGGATACAACCAAACACATACAGAGAAAGGTCTGAGCTCTATGACTACATAAGAGGAAGAAAAACAAAGGACTTATGCAGAAGTCACCAGAGGATTCACCAAAAAGGAAGAATGCAAGCCCTCTCATGAGAATGATTAGGAAGAATATTATAGAAGGATTTCACTCTCTAGAAGACCCGGGCTTCAGAATCAACAGTCACCCATGGAAATAAATCAAGAATAAAAATACAGAGGAACAACACCATTAAGAACATATCCCAGGTATCAAATTATCTTTCTTAGTTCATGCTATTCTTGTAATAATTTTGGGCACAAAGCTATAAATTGAAAATCTTATGCTAAGAATAGAAGCAACTATGATAGTCACCCTAGAAATAATTGTCTCATAAATCCTCATGAAGCATACAACAAAACCTATAAATTTTTTGTCTCATTAAATGATTAAGTACAATGTTATAAATGCAAACATTTTGGACACATGTCCAAAGATTGAAGTTAGATAGTTCCTCCAAAGGAAACAAAGAAGTAATTCAACAATCATCAAAAGGGGCCATTGAGAATTGGATCAGTAAAAAGGATAAACTAAATGTTGAAGAATGTTCCCTTGCACTACAAGCACAAAGCAGAAGAAGTGATTTGTATGTTGATAGTGGTTTCTCAAAATATATGACAGGTGACAAGAATAGATTCAAAACTCCGAAGAAAGAAAGAGATGGATTAGTTTCATTTGGTAGTGACAACTCAACCAGAATTATAGGGAAAGGCACACTCAAGCTTGGAAGTAAGGATGCCAAGGTAGAAAATGTCCTACTTGTTGAAAACATGAAGCATAATTTGTTAAGTGTGATTCAAATGTGTGATCAAGGACACAAACTTATATTTGAGTTTGATAAGTGTGAGATAAGAAAAGAAGGATTAGTAAAATTGGTGGCTACAGTAGTAAGAACTCCAAACAACATATATATCTTAAATGATATTGGAAAAGATAGATGTTTCTTGGGAAGGGATAGTGAAATTTGTCTTTGGAATAGATGAATGGGACACATGAACTTTGACAATCTGGTCAAGATTAGCATAAAAGAAGCAGTAAGAGAAATGCCTGAAATTTCAAAACCAACTAGTACTATGTGCAAGTATTGCCTATGTGGAAAACATACAAGAACATAATTCACATCAAAAGAATACTCTACAACAAAGCCATTTGAAATTGTGCACATTGATCTATGTGGACCAATGAGAACAAAAGGCCTAAATGGCGAACAATACTTCATGCTACTTATTGATGACTATACAAGAATGATTGCAATATATTTTCTCAAAAAGAAATCATAAACATTTGGAAATTTCAAATTATTCAAGGAGATAGTTGGAAACGAAATGGATTTGAGAATTAAGTGCTTAATATTAGACAATGGAGGTGAATTCATATCAAAATCATTCATAGAATTATGTGAAGAGCATGGAATAAAAAGTCAATTTTGAGCATCTAAGACACCTTAGAAAAATGGAATTGTTGAAAGGAAGAACAGAACTATAACAAAGATGGCCATAACGATGTTGAAGGATTCAAAGTTGAGAAATATATTTTGGGTATAGGAAGTACACATAGTGGTTCATATCTTGAATAGAGGAATGCTCAGGAGTAACAGTGATAAAACACAATATGAGTTATGGAAGGGAATACCAACAAATTTCAAACAATTTAAAGTATTTGGAAGCAAGTTCTACATAAAAAGAGAAGATGACAGAGTTGGAAAATTTGATTCTCAATTTGATAAAGGAATATTGTTTGGTTACTCAATCAAAAGCAAGCCATACAAATGTTACAATTTGAGACTCAACAAGATAGTGGAAAGTATAAACATAAAAATTGATGAAGTAGATGTACCAAAGATCAAAGAAGAAAGGAAAGATACAAATGAATAGGAAAGAGAAGAAGAGATAAAAGAAGAAGAGGTAGAATAATAAGAGGAAGAACGGAAAGAAGAACAACAGGCAAAAGAAGAATAGGAAAAAAATGACCATCACGACTTTTTGATGTCATCCAAGACACCTAGCCATCAAGTTCAGAATATTTATCCACTGGAAAATATTATTGGAGATAAAAATGTAGGAATAAAGACTAGAGGAATTAAAAGGTTTTGTACACAAACACATAGACACCTTGCACTACTATCCACAGTTGAACCTAGCATCTTTGAAGAAGCCAGTAATGATGTAATGATGAACATTGGTTTAAGGCCATGGAAGAAGAACTACACCAAATAGATAAGAATGAAACATGGGAACTAGTGCCAAGACCAAAGAAAAAAAATGTGCTTGGTACAAAATGGGTGTTTAGAAACAAACTAAACAAATATGGACATGTAACCATAAACAATATTAGTATGCAAAGGATATGCACAAGTTGAAGGAGTATATTTTGAAGAAACATTTTCCCCTTTTTTGAGAATGTAAGCAATTTGATTGATCTTGGCCTATGCATGTTCCAAGAGAATCAAGGTATATCATGTGGATGTAAAATAATCATTTATAAATGGTGAATTAGAAGAAGAAGTATATATTGAATAGCCATAAGGATTCCTACTGTCAGAAGGGGAAGATTATGTTTGCAGATTGAAGAAATCTCTGTATGGACTCAAACAAGCCACTAGAGCCTAGTATTCAATATTGGATAGGTATTTGCAAACACAAGGATTCAGAAAGGGTAATGCAAATAGTAATATCTATGTAAAGGTTGATAGAAACAACATACTTATCATTGAGTATATGTGGATGACATTATCTTTGGAAGTGATGATGACAATATGAGTAAGAAATTTTCCCAAGACATGCAGAATGAGTTTGAAATGTCACTACTTGGTGAATTGACATTCTTTTTGGGACTTCAGATGTCTTAGCGGGATGAAGGCATTTTCGTTTCCCAAACCAAGTACATCAAATAGATGTTGAAGAAGTTTGGAATGGAAGATTGCAAACCAACAAGTACTTTGATGGTGACAGGTTGCAAGTTGAGAAAAGATGGTGAATCTAAAGAAGAATATCAGAGACTCTATAGATCAATTATTGGAAACCTACTCTATGTGAAGGCTTCAAGACCAGATGTAATGCAAGTATCTAGACAGGTTGTAAGATTTCAAGCAACACCCAAGGAAACTCATGTTCTAGCAGTAAGGAGGATCTTTAGATATCTTATAGGAACAACAGAGTTTGGATTGTGGTATCCAAAAGGGAATGATATGACTATGGTCACCTACGCAGATGCAGATTGGGCAGGAAACATTGATGATCAAAGAAGTACTATTGGATCAGCCTCCTATTTGGGAAATTGTCTGGTATCATGGTTAAGTAAAACACAGTCTTCAGAACCATTATCCACAACAGAAGAAGATTACATTTTGGGAGAAACATGTTATACTTAGGTTCTCTAGATGAAGCAAAACCTACAAGATATACAAGTGAAGTATGATTATCCCATTTCAATATTTTGTGACTGTTAGTGCTAGAAGTTGTCCCTAGACTGCTTTAGGAACAAGCCTAGCACATCTTATTTCAAAAGTTTAAAAGAAAAAATAATTTTAAGAGGTGGGAGGATAAAACTCTTGATCTTAAAAGGGTTTAAAGGATAATCTATCAATATCTCTTCTCTATGTGTAGCAGATCAGGTAAACAAAACCACTAGTTGAGCCAAGTGAGAGTAGGGTATATGTTGAAGAAGAAAACGTGCAACAAGATTGATAACCATAAAAGAGAAATACGTTCTTTGATATAATTAACCAGTAGAAGAATAAATCTTAAACTCAAAAATCCTTTATGAACCAGATTTAAAGGATCTTAAACACACATGTGATGAATATTAAACTATAAAATAGATAAACCTTCTCAGCACATACATACAACAGTATAATCATATAATAGTAATAATGTGTTCAAGATGGAGAATTAGAAATGATAAACAAAGGTGAATGATACACACCAACTAATGACTTCATTAACCACTGAAATTTACACAGATAAGGTCAATCCAAACACTTGTATAATATAAAATCTGTAAGACAAAACATGGATCCAACCCTCAGTCCCTCGAACTGAATCCTTCTCCTCCCATTTTTTGCATCTAGTTCATATGAAATTTATAGACCTTACATGAAAACTACTATATCCTTAAATCATGGATCTAATATTCTCAAAATATAACTGAATATCTCCCCTTGGGGTCTAATTTTGACTTAGTTACATCAACAAGATACAAAAAATCTAAGAAAAACAGTGTAATACCTAAAAACTAGGGTTTGGATTTCAAAGCATTAATAGCATTCAAAGTAAACAAAATTTTTTGAGGATATTTAGAATAAATATCCTCCTTGAACATCCATATTCCACCTTGACCTGAAAACTCTCCTTGGCACATGTGAGGATGAATTACACCTTGACTACTCCATTTCATCTTCAACACTTTCACAACAAAAATTTGAAAAATAGGGCTGAAAAAACACTCTATATCACCTAAACCATGACACATGTGTGAAACATGATGGAGGTTTTTGTATATGAGTGTGTTATTGATAAAAACCTCTTTAATTTTTTCAAAATACTTTTCCATCGCTTCTTAATCTGTGCCCAAAGAAGATGACTAAAACAGGAAAATTCTTGCATTTACAAATCTGAGAAAATGAGCTGTAAAGACTTGCTTGTATATCTAAAACCATGACACCTGTGTGAAAAATGAGGGAGATTTTTTTATATGATTTTTTTGCTTGATTAAAATGTCTTTCGTTGTTTCAAAATACCTTTCCATCGCCTCATAATATGTTCCCAAAGAATATGACTAAAACATGAAAATTCTTGTATTTACAAATCTGAAAAAATGAGTTGAAAATACCTGCTTGTATCTCCCAAACCACGACACCTGTGTAAAATATGAGGGAGGTTTTTTTATATTAGTTTTTTCTTGAAAAACACCTCTTTTTGTTTTCACAAAATCCTTTTCATTTCCTCATAATATGAGTTTGAAATTGACTGCAAAACAATCATTTCCAAAACCTCCTTTGTTTTTGTTTTCTCCTTTTCCATATAAGATTGCTCCAAAAATATTTTCTGAAGATAAAAAATGGGTTTTAATGTGTATTTTATGTGTATAATGGTGTCATTATCATTTTTCATCATCATATATGACAAAAAACCAAAACATATGTCATTTACTTGAAAATCAAGGCGCTACAGGAACTTCCTGCAGCGTTATTTTTTGACCAATTTGCATGCCTTGTCAAATCCTTTCAACTAATTTAGAGGATTTTCCACTAAAGCTATAAGAATAATAAAAAACCCAATCATATATAGATATATTTATATACTTGTTCTGATTTCAATTTCAAATACACTTCGTGCCTGGTGGATTTGGGCTCGAGTATGCTTGAGACAGAAAGAGAGTTAACAGTGACAACATAAGTTCTATCAATATCTCCAAGAATCCAGTGATGCATTCCAAGACCAAACATATTTCGATCAAGTTTCACTTTCTATGGGAACAAGTTACAGAAAATAATATCAAAATATAGTATATTTGGACAAAGGAATTGATTGCAAACATCTTCACTAAACCTCTCCCAAGAGAGACATTTGAGTATCTTCAACAAAAACTTGGAATAGTTTCTACCCCATAGTGATCTACACGTTTTTCGCTCAAAATACAAGGGAAGATAAATAATTTGTGCAAAGACGATAAACGAATATAAATATTAATGATTTTGTATATGTCAGTAGTTTACTTCATCAGGAAGCACCAATGGATAAAAGTAGTACCGGAAGAGAGAAATTTCACAAGCAGATTGCCAGGGGGAGTTAGCATTTTCCATTGATGTCAAATGGGGAGAAAAAACAAAAGAAAGCATACAGGGGGAGTATTGGTTGCGGGGGGAGGATGGGTGTTTCCATCAATGCCAAAGGGGGATATTATTGGAAAATTGATTGTCATTGATGTCAAATTCAGAGGAAGTATAGAAGCCTCTAGAAGCATTGGGTATAATTAAATAATTCTCCAAAACAGTTCCCTTATGTCGTAGCTTTAAGCATGGTCCTCATGAGAAGACACTGTAAATAAGTCTACAATAAAACCAGAGGTGTGGTCATGAGGCCTAAAGTTGATGAGGAAAATTGTTTTGAAGAATACTTCAAGTACATACAAAACCCTCATAGATGAATAGTCTTCATCATGTCATTTCCAACGTTAGGTGGTACACCATGTAGATCCTCACAGTTGAGGACTGATGAGCTCATGAAGTTGGAAGCCCCAAAGTATGGTTAAGAAGCCCCTAAACGGTTGAAACAAGAAGTGGCAAGTCATTAATTAAAGGGTAAAATGGTTATAACAATAAATTATAGGTCGGCCCTAAAGTAAGGAAAGTAGTCACTTGGAAAAGTATAAATACACCTCAAGAAGCCTCTCGTATTTACACACACAAGTTCAATGTTTATCTATATTTCAAGTGATCTTTTGGTAAATAATTTTTGTAGCATATATGAGGAAGTGAAGTCTAAGGTAGAAAAGGGAAGCAAAGGGAAATGTTTGATGCTATTAACTTTCTGAGGTTATCCACGGGTCATAGTGGAACAAGGCACGAACATCCGCGGATCACAGTGGAGCAAAGCACGGACATGCACAATTGATAGTGTACAACTCACGAATCTATGGAAAAGGGGATTGAAGAAGTTGGTATCTCTTATTTGTTGAACATGATATGCACCATGTTGGTTTGTTGATATGATATTATATGCATCAGGTTTTCTTCATGAGTAAAGGTATCTCTTCTATGTGCTTGTTTGAGGCTTGTATCATGGATGGTATGGCACATGCTTAAGGCATGTTTTGGATGCCCTTGGTTGAGGTTCATGTCTTGGTGATATTTAAGGATGATTTTAAGGATGGAAATTTATTTGAAAATTTATAAACCTTGGTGAATATTACTAATCCTTCGTATTCCAACTATAAAATGTTGGCAATATTTTTATAAAAATATTCAAATTTCTAAGAATTTTATATAGTTTGTATAAAATTTTGGTGATTTGTAAGGTAAAATAATTTTATCCTATAGAATTTGGGTGAATTATTTTTAGAATAACGAATATGTTTTTGGGAAAAACCATGGAAAATTATCCCATGAGAAAAATTTAGCCCCTAAAATCATCTTTGGTGATATTGATACATGTTTGAGACATATCCTTGGCACATTGTGTATGTTTGTTATTGTTCATTGTTAGAGGCATATCTTTGTGATATTGGCATATATTTGAAGCATATCTTGGATACATTGGATTATATCGTTGGTATATGGTGTATGGCATGATTGATACATATCATGAGTGATATTGTATATGGTTGAGGTACATGTTATGGTACAGGTTCTTGTACATGGTTGATGTACATGATTTTGTAATATTTTTGGTATCCATGTGAGTGGATCTCGTTATGGTTGATCATTGATAGAGACATTTACAAGTTGGATGATCGGTTGATCATCAATTACAGGTTGATGTGATAGTGACAGTGACAGTGAAAGTGGTAGTGATGTTGGTAGTGATAGTGACAATGATAGTGACAGTGGTAGTGACAATGAAAGTGGCAATGGAAGAGATAGTGGTAGAGGTAGTGACAGTGTCAGGTTGATGTATTAGTGATAGTGGTAGTTATAGGTTGATTAGTGATAGCGACGATGAGTCTACACTTATATTTCAGGGCGGCAAGACGGGTAAAGGAAAGGGGTTTGTATCCTCCTTTCGGTTGGTTTCGGAGAACTTGGGGATTTGGAGCTTCCTTCAGGTTGGTGCCTGCAAATCAGAGGGTTGTAACCTCCTTTTGATTGATGTCGGAGAACTCAAGGAGTTGGAGCTTCCTTCAGGTTTGGTTCCTATAAATTGGGGGGTTGGTGCCTCCTTCTAGTTGGTGCTGGAGAATTTGAAAGTTGGTGATTCCTATTAATGTAATCTTTGACATATAAGAAAGAATTCTATAGTTTTCTCCCATCTAGTTTTCCACATAAATTATGGTGTAATTTGTATATGTGTTTATTTTTTATGCTTTGTTGATTGATACTACTCATGATATATTGATGATATACTGTTGATAAAGTTAATGATTATGAGTTTTTATTAAAAGTGGTAAAATATTGCATAATACTGATTCACCCCCCTCTCTCAATATTCCAACAGTTATATCAGCTGGAAAAAGTGCCACAATACAAATATCGGGTGAAAAAGAGATACAATTGGACTATTGAAAGTCTAACGACTCTTCACCGCTTATATCATCAGATCTTGCGAGTTGTAGAATTTTGGGTGCAGAATGTTCTTGAAGGTTACATTATTGATTTCGATATAGAGAATCATCAAGCCTTTTCAAAGGTTGAAGCGGTATTCATAAAACGATCCATAGGACGGTTGTTGCGGAAAATACCTCTTTGGATCAAGGTCCTCTTGGTAGAATAAGGAATGTTGCATGTTCCATTAGGTAACATGGCATATTAAACCCCTACACTTGGGAGAAAGGTTATTTATGGGAGGATTCATGAGTTGAGTAGTAGAAGGGTCTCCTTGAGGTATGGGGGGTCGTCGAGATAAGAGTGCATGAGATGAATGAGCTTTGAGGAGGGATACCATAGGTGAAAAGAGGTGGAAAAAACATATGAGAATAGTGATGAAGATAACCTATCTATTGTGGGAAGAGATTGACCTTGACAGTAATTATAGAAAGGAGCTAGAGGAGTTGCGGAAGTTAAAGAGACGACGAAGATTTGTCAGTCGATGGTTGAAAGAGGGAATTGGTAGAAGAAGTGAAGATACCCAAGTAAGAATATAGGAGGGAGAGTGTTCAGAAGAGACAAATGATATGGTAAGAGTAGGCAATGTTGTTGATGAAGACATTTCTACCCAGACCTCAAACAACGTTGTGGAAGAAACAGAACCTGGCATTTCGGAAGATACAACCATACATCAAGAGGAGAATATATCATTGCATGAAAATGAGACCCCCCATATCAAAGAGATCCATTCAGGAGGAAAAGGATATGTCTCTGGATCACCTATTCCCCAAAGACAATCTACAAATATAGTATTTTCTATTCTTCAAAATCCTTCAAGTAGTTCTAGTTCTACAAATTTGATCAGTAGCCGTAGTGGAAGTGTGGTAAGTTCTACAGTTATATCGCAACCAGGTCCATGTGTTTTTATTTTAGTAACACCTATAAGTTCATCTATGGGAACAAAAACTATAGGATCCCTTACCTGATACCATGTGTTTTGGGGAAAGTGAGAAGAGGATGTTGAGAAACAATTGTTTCTATGTGAAGCCATCTGGAGGTCTTGAGGGACTCCAAAAGTGAACAAGTTGGTTGATTTTCATACCACTTTCAGAGGTCAATCTCTCAAATGGTACATGAATATCATTGAGTCAAGGATTTAAGGACAAGATTTCACTCTAGGTTCAGGTAAGACAGAGGTTTATTGCAGAATTTTGGTCGCCATAGTCAAAACAACATGATCTCTTTGAGTTGCAGGAGATCAAGGAGATGATCCGGATTTTATGAGTAGAATAAAATGACTACAAATTATTAACAGATTCTTAACACAAAATAACAGAGATACAGTAAAATTGGTTTTCTATTCAATAAGGAAATAAGATGAAACTGTAAAATGCAGTGGAAACAAGCTTGTTGGAATGGTGGCGGCTTATCTCTGAGAAGATATGTGACGGTTGTGCTCATTCACAAGAATATGATTACAATGAGGCTCTAAAGGCCTTTTTTACAATAAACAGGAATGCCAAAAACCCTAGACATCCAAAAACCTAACCCTAGGAGATGAAGCACCAAAAGTCATGTGGTCCCCGTTTGGGTAAGTTAGTACATAAACTTCCCGGGGTCGTAACTTTTTCATACGATCTCTATTTTGCATAAGTTATTTAGAGCCAGGTAATCAATGCATAGTCACCAAGTTCCATCTTTCTTCTGTACTAGCACGATTGGGCTCCCAGAAGGTGATGAGTTGGGACGGATGTGCCCCTTGTGGAGCAGTTCTTGGATCTGTCACTTGATATCCTTATTCTCTAACAAAGAGTGGAGATAGACTGGCCCATTGGGCAGCAATCCGTCAGAGGTCAGATCGATGGAGTGCTTGACCTGGAAGTGCAAAGGTACCTCGGTAGGTGAGGAGAAGATATATGAGTATTCTTCCATGATCTTATCGACTTGCTTCTTTTGTGTGGAGAGGTTGGCTGCAGAGACCCTGGATGTGGTTGTGATCTTTCTCTTATTCTGAGAGTGAATCACAAAGAAGAAAAAATTCCCCATCTAAGATATGACCTTCCTGCATTTCTTAGCAGATATAAAGGAAATAAAACTAGGTGGGACTGTCTCGGGTATCATATACAATTTCCTATTCAAAGTAATAATGAAACTACAAGGCCTAGACTCATACACAACATGACGTTTCCATAAATAAGGTTGGCCCAAAAGAACATTGTTCGACAACACAGGTATTCCAACAGAGGATGAACACCTTCAGTAACCCCTCACATAACTATATCAAATATCAACACACCGATGTTTTCACGTGGTAAAACCCCTACGGGGAAACATCCATGGCCCCAACCAACATGGCCACTTGGAGCAGTTTATTAATGCAAAAGAAAAAGATTACAGAGATATTTTACAATAGAGTTTCTCACAATCAATCATTGACAAATGACCCTCCATGCTCTTTAAATAGAGATCATGGACCAATCGAGTATTAAGCCACGGATCAATGGTCATTAAGATCGAGGAGAGTATGAACCGTCATATCACTCTATGTTGGGAACATATCTTGACCATCAGATTTCCTAACTACAAATGCATACTAAAGAAACACACTAAGAAACACACTTTTTTCTAACGACATATTATACCAAGTAGATCTTAACTAACTCCTAAGTGTATAAATATCCTAACATCCCCCCTTAAGAACAACTTGGGATAGGATTGAAGGATTTATAATGTTGACACAATAGGAGAAGGAAGGAGGCATTATAGCCTATCCCCCCTTAATGACAGCTTCCTGAACTCCTAACATAGAGCAAAGTTTGGAAAACTTCGCTTTTGTAAGAGACTTTGTGAAAATGTCTGCAACTTGATCTTCTATAGGGAAAAAGAGAACTTCAATAACTTGATCAAGAATGAGCTTTCTGATGAAGTGCATGTGTAGCTCGATGTGTGTGTTGCACTGATGTTGAAATAGGTCTTTGGAGAGCTTGATGGCACTTTGATTGTCGCACCAAAGGCTGGTCAGATGCTGCTACTCGAATCCAAACTCTGAAAGGATCTGTCGAAGCCACAAGGCTTCCTGACTTGCATTTACCACTGCTTGATACTCTTCTTATGATGAAGAAAGTGCAATAGCCTATTGTTTCTTATAAGCCCAAGTGACAAGTCCTGAATCAAGGCTAAAAACGTAACCTGCAGTAGACTTCCAATCATCAAGGTCGTCGGCCCAATCTGAATCAGTGAAACCAACCAATAAAGGAGTCCCCCCTGAACTGTAATGTAGCCTGAACTGAACTGTACCACGGACATAGCGAAGTATCCTTTTATCTGTTTTCCAATGGATTTCATGGGGTGTTTGCATACACTGAGCAACAAGACCAATGACAAAGGAAATATCAAGACGGGTATGAGTCAAGTACAAGAGGCTACCAGCTAACTAACGGTACAGGGTGGCATCAACTTCAGGAGAAGTACAGGTGGCAGTAAGCTTGACTCCATAATGGAAGGGAGAAGGGGTTGGTTTACAATCATCCATGTGAAAGTGACGAAGAAGGACATAAGCATACTTAGACTGGGAAAGAAAAATTCCTTCATTGGTTTGCAAAACTTGGAGGCCAATGAAATAGTGCAAAAAACCTAAGTCTGTCATTTCAAATTTGTTCTTAAGACTGGTTTTCACATGGTTTAAAATTTTTGAGTCACTACTAGTAAGGATAAGGTCATCAACATAAATGACAAGGATTATGAGATGGATTCCTACTTTCTTGGTATAAACATTAGGATAAGAATGGCATCTAGAGAGTCCGGTGTCAATAAGAAAGTTGTCCATTTTGGCATACCAAGTTTGGGGAGCTTGCTTAAGACCATAAAGAGATTTCTTAAGGCGACAACAAGGCTAGAGTCATTCTGGACATAGCCAGGAGGTTGTTCCATGTAGATTTCTTCTTTCAAATCACCATGCAAGAAGGTGAATTTAACTTCCATTTGATGGACCTCCCATTTATGTGAGGCAGCAAGGGAAAGAACAAGGCGGATGGAATTCATTTTGGCTACAGGGGAAAAGGTTTCATTATAGTCAATTCCTTCAACTTGGAAGAATCCTTTGGAAACTAACCAAGCCTTGTGTCAGTCAACACTTCCATCTGATGCATACTTAGTTATGTAGACCCATTTACATATGACAAGTTTTCTTCCTTTTGGAAGAGGTACAAGATCCCAAGTATTGTTTGCCATTAAAGAATGATACTCTTCATTCATTGTTGTATCCCAATATGGATGACCTGAAGCTTCTGCAAATGTCTCTGGATAATGAGTCTTTGAAACTTGACCCAAAAGAGAAGAGGCTCGCTGGAACTGTGAACGTGTTCGACGCTGATCTAAAGGATCACCGACAAGATCACCAATTACTTCTCGTGTTGAACGGACCCATCTAGGAAGAGGTGGAACTGGTGCTTGTTCAGGTTCAAAGGACTCATCTAGAGGAAGATCAATAGAAAGAGGTGGATTTTCATCCTCACTATCATCATCTGAAGGAGAAG